>CAUHTR010007972.1:0-45145 GCA_959609185.1 Schmidtea polychroa
TTTTATGGTGCGTCATCTATCTCGATTCAATTTTAGAGTTGGCGCTTAGGGTGTGTGTCATTTAATTGTTCTAGGGGCCTTAAAATTTGTGTACAAACATATTTCTAGGACAATTAAATACTTTAGCTTTTTGTTTATAGAAAATCCCTGGGATCAAGAAGACCCTCACACTATGGCGTTAAAAATAAACTGGGGCCATTAGGAATAATGGCTTTTTAAAAATTCCTCCTCACTACCGTGTTAAAAATGTTATGTAATTAAAGTTTATCCATCTGGAGCAGTCTCATTTCCGAATTATAATGATTACCCTCTCTGGAACACTAAAATAATTTCTAGGGGGAGGTAAGGGTTACTGGATAGTCTGTTTCAGAGAGCCACTAAATACCTACTCAGGAGCAACATCGGCCTTCGGCTATCCGATTCTGTAGTGATCGGGACGCTTGATAGGATTTCCTTTGTTCTTCCTTGATCAGATTCAGATCTTGCATTTATTAATACATTCCGTAATACTCTGATTCATGTATGGCCAAAAGACAAAAAATCTTTTAAATAACATAAGGTCTTCTTAATGCACAGATGCCATAATTCAATATGAAAATAATTTACCAATGTATTACCAAGGTACTACAACTGCAAATTTTCCATATTTATTAATCATAAATACATCGTCTTGTATCTGTAGTATTTTTAAATACTTGAAAATATTACTACTGATTGTTTTCATATGATATATGAGTCTTATTTCCATTAAGATGTGATATGATTTCTGAAATAATCTTGTCTTCGTTTTGCTTCTGTTTAGTAATTTTCAACATTTTTCACTCATCACACTGATTGAAGCTCCTGAATCTCATAGCATTTCAACATAAAATTCATTTATTTCCATCGCACTCCACTTCCTATCATCATCCTTCTTAAACATCACATCCTTCGTTACAACATTTCGTCATTTATACTCATCTACTGTCTCGACCCTACTGAAGAAATGTAAAGAACAGGGTCTTCTTGGTTTTTTCTCTCTCAACATTATGCATGACTGGTTCTATCAATTCTTCTGATCTATGGTCGTCTTCTTCGTATATACAATATACTCTTCGTTCCGGTCTTTGAGTATTACTTCTTGATTTGCTAACAAATTACAACTTCTAAATGAATGACCTTCTTTACCGTATATTAGGCATTTGTCCTTCAACGGACATTCAAATCGCATATGATCACTTTGTCCACAACAAAAGCAATGACCAAGTCTTAACCTTTCTTCTGCTGGCTCAGGTAAACCACAACATCTATTATAAACATTTCTCGCGATATGTTCCATTGAACCTAACGGTGGTGGTCTACGATCCATAGTTGTCCTTTCATTATATTGTTCTGCCACAAGTTTCACTTTATCAATTTGTCTTTCGTTTCTTTCATTTCTATATTGATAATATTTTTCTGGTTGATGACTTGAATATATTCATTTATCAAAAGATGATTTTGAGTCCACTGCTTCTATTTATCTTGAGCAACATTTGCATATGTTGATTTAGCTACTGCCTGAACTTCGTCCAATCGTTCTTTTACATCATAACCTTCTCGTGCCTCATATACCTTTGCTAAATGTCTGATTTCTTCTCTCATAATGTTGGTCATCGTTGATATATTTTCTTCAAACGTTCGTTCCGAACTCTGTTGCACAGAATCATTTCAACAATATTCTCTTTTGAAATTACACAGTCGAAAACCTCGTCAACGAGTTTCTTCACTCGTACCTCGAATGTAACGAATCTTTCATCATGATTTGTTTCACTGATGATAAGACACAAATCTTATCCATAATGGACTTCCATTCCATTCACGAGCATTTTCATTTGTTGTGTAGATGTCTTTAAATTCTTTTCAGAGAATAGATGCCTCTTCAGACAATAACAAATCAAAAATACTTACTAAATTTAGATCATTAAGGATCATCCAATCTTCAATAGCCTTGAGCCATTTCTCTGCTCTGACATATTACCCCGTCCCTTGGGTAAGAGGACAGTTAGTCCCATTTGCCCCTGATATGGCGTAATTCTCCGTTCATCCAAAAATTCCTAAAATCATATTAAATTTACTCGATTAAATTTAGAAATATATAATAAAAAGAACAGCAAAAAAAAATTAAAACCAATGTGAAAAATTTATTTACTTAAACATTACTGCACATATAAAATTATTTTATACAAAATAAACCTACAACAGTTGCATAAAATTCATAGGAACCGAAAAACTGAGAGCAAGTTAAAATATTTTTATGTTACCAAAAGTTTTTAAGTTTTTCAAATGAATTTTCCGTTGGTGTTTATACTGATTTTGATTGTACGCCTACGTATACTCTGCCACTATATCCAATTGGAATGCGGGTAATTTTGAATTACTTTACACATACATGAATGTATGCGTTTCATATTTAATTTATTTGAACAATCGAATTATTTAAATAATTTTACTTTTTATTACTTTTAGTTCTTTATCAATTATATTGGGAATTTTTAATTTTAATTTTTTTAATTTATTTATTTATAAATTTTTTCTGCTCTTTTTCTTAAAGTATGCACTCTTTGCTACAGCTCCTTCGTGTGTAAATACGAGCCATAAAATCTCTAATTAATTTTATTATGGTCTTTCGTATGTAAATATGAACAATAATCATTCTTAATTTTTTTTCATATTATCAGTTATTTTATTTATTCTAATTAATTTGATTATGGTCTTTCGTATGTAAATACGACCAATAATCATTCTTGATTTTTTATATTATCAATTATTATTTTATTTATTATTCTTTTATTTTCTTGTTGGTAGATTTTTCGAATGCCTTATTTCTTTCTATACTGTGTTGATGATTGCAACTTCTTGTGTTCCTCGATTTTATCATACGTGTTTTATTTATTTTCAATGTGTTGTGAACTTTACCTTGTATTATTTGGTGTATGATCAATTCAATTTGGTGCGATTTTTATGCTATGTATTTCCGACTCATTAGAACAAGCTCTCAATTTTTGGCTCTAACCCAACAAATCTTTAATGCTTATTTTTTTACATTTTTGTTTCTTAATCACATTTTCTATCTTATTTTCTTTTTCTCTTATTATATTTTATATACTTTTATTTATTTCTTGTATTCTTCCACTCGTTTTCTTTTCTAATTTGAATTTTTCATATTTTTCATAGTTGTCTTTTTGTTTCTATTAAACAATTTGTTTATTTACCTAGTTTTTGCTCAACACACGAATTTGTTGCGCTTGAATCTCTTGCTGAATTTCTTGCACATTTTATTATTTTAATATTATATTCATGTTTATAATTTTTAAAATAGGTTTTCTTAATATTTAACTGTTTATAATGCACAACCTTTTCAACGCTGTGGGCCGCATTAGCAAATTAATAATTGAATGTGGGCGACAGGACAATTACAAAAACTTAAACTCTAGAACCAGTTATTATTACATACTTTATTATAAAAAAAAGAAAATCAACATTCAAAATAATTCATAATATCTCAAAATATTATTAGTAACTATAATAACAAACAACTTAATTTTAATGAGATTTTTGTGGTTGCATATTAGATGCCAACTTTTTCATATCTAGGGTAATATTTGTAGTAGCTACTTTTACCACGGCATTAAAATTTTCATTTGTAAGTCGGTTTCTTTGAATTGATTTATTCAACATCATTATTGAAAAGTTTGCTCACAAATATAAGTTCTTCCGAATAAACTTCCATAAAGTGCTGCATTTTGTAGTAAATATGGAATGTTTTCTTTAGGAAGACATCTATAGAAGTATATTAAATCCCCTTCCTTAAATTTGGACTTCAATTCTTCGTAACACTGAATATCAGTAAGCTCAAGTTGGAATTTTGATTCGGCATTTTCATGTGATGCTTCGAAAGGATTAGCAAATATGTTGAACATTACTTTGTCGCGGTCAAAGTCTTCAAATCATACATTGAAAGATTCATCCAGTTGTTGAATATAAATACCATACTGATTACTGTTCATATTGTACCTTTTAAATATTTGATCACAGTTCGAAAAGTGACACATATTATTGTTGGTAATTTGAGAATGGAACAATGATAACTTGATTCGAAAAGCTTACACATTACTATGTAATTTTGTTATTAATTGATATTTTCCTTAAAGTTTTTAGTTCAGATCATTTAAATGGCCGCAAATATCTGTTAAAAACGCGAGATCACACAGCCATTTCGAATCTTCCAAATAATCCACTGGCTGACTTTTTTTCAATTAAAAACATTTTAATTTCTTCAATAAGGATAAGGAAACGTTGCAGAATTTTGCCTCTATTCAACCAACGAACTTCACTGTAGTACAAAACATCACCATATTCACATTCAATATCATCAAGAAATTCCTTAAATTGCCTGTGATTTAACCAACGTGATCGTAAAACTATGCAAAGTACAAACTCAAACAGACGAGTAAAAATAATTTCTTCCGTTAATTTAAAATTTTTATCACACCATTTAAAAAATGTTGGGTTTGCATGTCATACTGAGATTCATTTTTTAAGTAATAACATAAAATATATCAAGCAATTAAAATTCATTTTTTATATATGCGGACATAAAAAAAATCCCAACCAGTAATTGAAAGTACTTTTTAGTGTCGTTTCATTTCATATCGGATTATTTTCTTATGCATTTCAGTGTAATTGCATAATTTCACAATTAGTATTGTTGGGCTGGAACCGAGAATTGAGAGTTTGTTTTAATGAATCAAAAATATATAACATAAAAATCGCACCAAGTTAAATTAGAACACCAATCAATACAAATTAAAGTACATAACACATTGGTAATAAATTAGACCGGGTAATAAAATAAAGGAACGCAAAAAAAAGTTCGCGATCACTAACATAGTTGGGAGAAATATCGCATTCGGAATAGCTAACAACAAAAAAATAAAATAATAATAATAAAATAATAAAATAATAATATGAAAAATTGTTAAATAAATAAATTTAAAATTTGAAATAAAATATCTATTAAACTGATAAAATGATAAAAAGTAGAATAAAAGTAGAAAAATTAGATGAATTATAAAATTTATAAAACCAGATTGTTTATATCAATGAAACTAAAATAAAGTTAACTTAACTTATTTAAATTATAAAAACTTGTAAAACTAAATTAAAATTAGTAAAAACTATTTAAATTATAGAATTATAAAAATAAATCTTAAAAATTAATAAAAAATAGAATTTTGATTAATTAAATTAATTAAATTAAAAAATAAACAATTGCACACATTAACGCATGCATGCAAAAATTAATCAGAATTGCCTCGCATTCTAATTGGATATAGTAGCAGAGAATGCGTAGGCGTACAATTCAATCAGTATAAATACGGATTGAAATTTCAGTTGTTCAACTTGTTAAACTGGTTTTCAGATTTACACAACAAATCGTTTGTCAGGTAGTGAACATATGCTCTCAATTTTCGATTTTATGCCATGGATTGGACTGGGTAATTTTATTTTAATATGAAATTTTTTATGTAATGTTTTAAGTTAAATAAATTTTAAATTCAATTTAGTTTAGTTGTTTAATTGTTTAATTTTCATTTGATTTTTAAGTTTTGGATAATAATTTTTATTTGGTTCAATTGTTAGGCTCATTATTTATGAAAAATAGTTACAGTGAAGCTGAGATCCAGTAGGCCACAGCTTAAGGGACACTGGTGGTTCCTATTGCGAGTAGGTCAGCTGGCTTTTCAGATTCACACGGATTGATCGGGCCATAACGAGGAGGCTTCTCCCCTGGTCCGTCTCCGTAAGTATTTTCTAGTCGGAAATAGGTTTGACTTAGAAATACAGGCAGATCCCTGCGCAAATTTTTTGAAGAATAATTTAAATATTATGGGAAGTGTGGATTAACTTGGAAATAAGGGCCAATCCCTGCTCAAATTTTTTGAAGGATAATTTGGATATTATAGGAAGTATAGAACAATAATTATTAGATGGAAAATAAGGGCGGATCCCTGCGCAAAATTTTATAAGAGAACAATTGGAAATACCCGTAATTGAGGATCACAAATAATCTAAAAACAGCATACATAGTGAATAATGACGTAAGACCTTCTATCGGCAGTCTAGAACCCGAAAAGAAAATACAATGGGGAGTAGTTTTAGTAATAGAGCTCACCTGCTCATTGTTTTTTCACCTTTGTGTACAGTACCAACATGGTCGTCGCCATGGGTACACAAATGGTTTAAATTGCAATAGTCATGGAGGTGCTTAGGAAAGAGTCGAACGAGTAGTTTAAAATGTAAAAATGACACACCCAACAGTATACAACAATTTTTTTTTATTTAAAGATACAAATTATAAATAAATTAGGACCACAGCAAATATAAAATCGGGCCGCGGGTTCTGTATGGCTGGTTTATATGGTGTTTTCATCGTTTTTTGCGTTTAATTCGACTTAATGCTATGTTTTCATGTTATATTACCCACCTATTTCTTTAAAATCCTCACAATTAGAATTTGATTTTATCTAATGTTAGTTTTGAGCTGACAATGGAAAAGACGAACGAGAAGACAGAAACCCAAAGGCGAAGACAAAGCAAATTTCAAAAGTATTGTAGAATGCATTGTCAGATCGAAAGAGAAATTTAAGACAAATTATTGAAGTTATTGGTCAAATAATTTTAAAATAAAGCCAGCAAAGCAACTAGACTGATTCTATTGATCTAGAAGGGGGTTGTGAAATTCCGAGTTGTTGCAATAATTACTCAAAGTCATTGTTGGTAAATTGGTAACTCAATTGTGTTAATAAATAAATTTTTATATTTACTGGAATTCCTTATTTGAAGTCAGATCAATAATTGTTGATTTTATATTTCACCGATGACTCCCAACAGTTGTAATCTAAGTGTTGGGGTTCGATGAGATGTCCACAAAAACAAAGTGAAAATCAATAAAACATCAAATTCACAATAATAAGTAAAGGTACAAAAATATTAATTAAAAGCCAAAAATTAAAAATAAATATTTTCCGGGGAAACTGGTATGAGCGGATGCCGAACAATGAGACGGGTTCAAATATAATAAAAATAAAGTTAATTGGGGTCTTAGAAAGAAATAATTACAAAAAACTAAAATTAATAAAAAAATTAATTAGCTAATAGAAAACCTGGGTCAATGGAAAATCCAACCAGTGCGAGAAAACCCGAGTGATCAATCTAATTAGGTAGAGGCTATTGAAAGGTAATGAGAAAAATTGAATTAATCAACGGGAAATTAAATTTGAGCAGGCTTCAAAATAAATAAATTGCACAAACCAATTAAGTCGGTAAGGAAAAGCCCTGAGTGAGGATATCAAAATTAATTTGATGAGGAAATAATATGATTATGAGATGGGTATAAAAAGTGCAGGCAAATAAACAGAATTGTCAGTTGGTCAAAAAAGAAGATTGATATTGCATTGAACGGGAGTAAAAGCGAACCAAATCATTTTGAGTCTTAGCCGTACCAGAAAAGGACATCTCCCATTGGAAGATATATGCCTGCGTAAGATTGAAGTTGAAATTGAAATGTACAGAGAAAGAGTTACTTAAAGCGGTGTAAACTGAAATTGTTTCATTAAAATGTGTAATAAATAAAAGTGTAATTGTGATAAATTCGAATAAATATTATTGTGTTGGGTTGTTCGATTTGCTTAATAAAGGGACACCAAGGAGTCAGAGAATTACACAAAATACCCTACATAAATTAGTAATATTAAAAAATAATATTTTTCCATTTGACTATCTACTTTTTAGACATTTTTTAAAATACAAATTTATTTATATTTAATCATATTTATAATTACTTGCATATTTGTTTGTGTGTATTTAATTTAGATGAACATTTGAAGCTCAATTAACGATCTCTATTTATTGATTTTAAAATTTCAGTTAATTAGAATGATTATTCAGCAATGCAAGTAAAAATTTTGATTTACGTTTTGATATCTCAACTCACGAGAGAAATGTCTGCTTGGAATTTATCAATGTTGTTAACACCGAGATTATTTATTGGTAGTGATTTTCAAATAAAATGTTCTGTAACAGGTAATACAGAGAACATTATGTTTTTATATTGTCCTACAAAACAAAAAAGTGCTATAGTGTGCTTTGAAAATTGTCAAAGAAGAAATATCAATAGCCATATGTTTAGTAATTTTAAATGCACTAATTTTGCTTCTGATAACCTGAAAACATTTTTATATACTATTGAAAACTTTGATGAATCTTTGTTGGAATTTAATAATTCAAATTTTGCTTGCCAATATATGAATAAACAAACCTCGACTCAGTTAATAGTATTGAATAAAAATGGTAAGATCAAATAACTTTTTCTTATAATTACAAATTTTATATATATATATATATATTTGTAAAATTTTTTTATTATTGGTTATAAAATATTTTAAAAATTGATCTATTGTAAATTAATTTAAAATAGTATTTTAGTCATTAATAAATTATAAAATTTAAAGTTATTACTTTTTATGGTTGTCATTTACTTTACTTTTTATTTCATATAGTCGAGATGTGTAGGTAATTATTTGAGGTAATTATTTATACTTTAAAAATTTTGGATAAAATCTTTTAAAGCTATTCCTTAGTTGGAATCAGGATTTCCAGTCTGTAAAAATAAATTGATTTTGTGGCAAATTATATAATATTTGTTTTTTCTTACGGGATATGGAAAAATGTAAAGACATTCAAATGCTGTTCCATAAATGAAGTTAACAATTTTTAAAAATTCTATAATATTGGAGTCAGAATAATTTGTTGAAATTTCTCGTTATTCATAGTCTACTTAAGTATAAAATGTGTAAATTGTCCGATTTTGAAAACCGTAACTGTATTGTTCACGGATTGTAAATGGTACTATTCCCGGAAACTCAAATGACCTCCTAGGTATGAATCGAAATCAAAGAAATTTTGGGTTTATATACGTTTCAGTTATTTGTCATTTACTCACTTCATTAATAGTCACTCTTCTCGCTTCCTATTTGGCTTTTTTGTATGTATTCATGAAAAAAGAAACAAGACTTTAATTTTCTAGTTAACTGAAAGTTTTGGTTGGGTCAACAAATTTGAATATGTTGAGGTTGTAAAATTAAAATTATTTTAATATAAAATTAACTGCAAATCAAATGAAATAAGAGTGTCAAAATAAGGAGAAAATAAAGTTAAAGTGTAAAATTATATTTGAAAAACAGATAGCAAGAAATCAATAAATTATAAGAAAATGGACTTAAACATTCGTTTTACGATATATTTCGATAGTTTTCTTGTTTTCATCAGGTAGGTAAGAAAAAAAAGATAAATATCATTTTTTTCAATATTCGTTTGGCTTCATTATTCACTTCATTAATATAAAATTATGCGAAGTCAGACAGTATCTCGCCGATTAATATTATTTTAACTTTAAACCGACTATATTCTAATTATAAAAACCAACATGAAAAAACAGTATATAAACCGGTAGATGTTTATATAAAATAAGTGAATTGGATTTTTCACATCTCTATAATTTAGAGGCATTGCCTTAATCTCATTGCAAACAGAAGATTTAGTTCACTGGCTAAAAATAAAATTGCAGTGCATCAGTTATTTAATTATTATTTTAATCGTAATCAAAATAATATAAAACTAATTAAGAATTGCAAATGCATTACTAATGAAATAAAATTTATGTTGTTAAATATTATTCTTCGCCATATTCTCATACGTTTTCGAAAAATGTTCTAAAAAATACAGAAGCAAACAATCTCAATCGCAAAATTAAAATTGCCTATCTTGAATCGAACTTTTAAAAGCCTTAATAATGGGTTTTTTTTTGACGAACCTAACTATATCGAATTAATCTCAAGACTACGACAGGAGGCTACATATTTACATGATCCAATTTATATTGGAGATTCTATTTTATTCTCAATCTTTTTTAGTACATAATATTATCACTGAGTTTTAATTCCAATCCGAAGCACCTACTAAAGCCAATATTCTTAACATTCAATCCCGTATATATTGCCCAAAGTTATCAGGTATCCAGTCTATCCAGATTGATCGCATGAATAACACAAACTATTACAACATTTTATGTTTGAATACATATTTGAGATCTTATCTATTTCTTAATCTATTCAGTGCGATAATTTTGTCTTGGGATTTTCATTCTAATCCCCAGCCCCTACAAAAATGCTTAAAATATGAAAAGTTATCAAAACATATTTCAATAAGTTAAGAACATGACAATATCTTCACATTGTGATGAGAACGAGCTAGAAATTTTCAAATTTATGTTTATTTGTAAAGAAAAAAGAACTTCTTAAAATTATACAAGAGAAGGATTATTTCTGAACAATTCAATGGGTTGAAAAATTGACTACATAGTCTAGAATCAAGATGAATGATCATTTTGTTTAACATGCAATATTACTATAATAAATTATAAATTTAAAAATCAGTCGTACTGTACGACTCGTACATATTTTATTGCTTATTTTTAATTTTGATTTCCTCAACATTTAATTTTAAAAGTCATCATATCAGTTTTCTTAATGTTTTATTATGAATTTAATATAAACTTCTGAACTAACTTTAAAGACAATGAGATTTTTACACAATATTCATTCAAATAAATTTAAACAATGATGGAACGGTAAAATGCAGCTGCTTCTATTTTGTAATATTTGCTAATCATTGTTATGACTGTAGTTGAAAAACAAGCTCTTGTGAGAAATATTTCAAAATAAATTCTAAAAAACTGTATTTGCTTTTGTTTAATAATCTACTTGCTTTATGGCATAATTACAATGATCCAGTAGTGGCTGTAACAAAAAAAATATTATGTAATAAATGCCTGAAACCCTACAACGATATAAATCGAATCTTCTTGTATTTATAATGTAGAATAGCGTGCGCCATTTTATTATATAATGTAAGTAAATTACTTTTTTCGTTTCTTTCAACATTCATGCTTGAGTCGATAACTTCATAGATATATTTAAATGAAATGCAAATAATTAATAATGTAACAAAACCTTGAAGAACGACTTCGATATAAATCGTCCAGCATTTATATCGTATTACATAGCTATTATATCCCACCTGATGATGACAGGAAAACTGTAGAAATATATCGTGAAAGGAATTTTTGATTGGCGTTATCTTATAATATCTAAATTCATTATAATTTTAATATTGCACTGTATGAAATGAATGTGTTATATTCTCAAGGAGTCACAGGAAAACAAGTCTTTATTAAAGTTACAAATAACACCCATATAATTGTAAAAACAGTAAAATATAATTGTTTTTTTGGTGCTTTCCGTCTGATTTAGTTGAGTTCTATAAATCACTCCATACTCCATTACGAAAGCTTTTAATTTGTCATTTTTGTTAAAATACATTAAAATACACTGGTAAAATACATTAAAAAATTTATTAGAATAAACTAAAAATTCAATGACTTATTTTATTTTATAATTAACCTATATTAACCTATAGTAATATATTTCTCTCGATTATATACAACTTTCAGTCCTTGAAACATTCATTTTAGTTTCAAAGCACAATTTAGTGTAATATTTTTTTAAATATAAATGAAATGTTTTTATTAAAATAATAACTATTTTTATTAATAATAATTATTTCAATTATAATTATATAATTTATATTTAGATAACTTATTCCTTCAATACTTCGACATATTTATTGTCATATTTCTTCTATTTGTATCTATTTCATTTAACGTGGCATTTTGCTCCTGGTATCGACAGAATAAAAGTAATCTTGTTTTTTTTATAATAAAATATCAAAAATTATTTTAATTAAAAATATTTTATGAATATCAAAAAATGGTGGTACATTTTTTATAATTAAATGAAAACAATTTATTTCAAATTGAAATATATTTCAAGAACATGAATCCCATCTGTAGTCAGCCGCCTAAATTCATGTTATATAAATAAAAATGACGTAATAGCTCTATATTCTAAATGGCAATTTTGCTGAATGATTTAATAATGAACAAATCAACAATTTCTACATAATATTTTTTAAATAATTATTAAAACTTTACACAAAATTTAAGATTTTTATAATTTGATATTCATTTGTAAATTATTCTGTGGTCATTAAAGTTTCTCATAACCTTTGAATCAGTGGTTATATTATTATTGGTGATGATGAGGATCATGAAGGTAATATAAAGTGACCAGAAGTCCCGGATTTGAATTGTTTGTCCGTCACTGAAACCTGACCCGGAAAGTGTCGTGAATTAGATAGGTAACACTTTTGACATTTTCAAATAAGAAGAAAGCAGAGAAAAAAATGAAAGTGTTTTTTTGCTTCTTCCTCTTGTTTCTTCTTTTTCCGTCTTTTTTTCCCATAAGATATAGTTGTATAATAGAATATTGTACATTGTAAGTTGTATACAATATGATCTACTGGGTTAATGAATTAGTATAGATTTTTAAAAATGTAAATATGCAATACATATTCAATTTTACGATATATTAACCATTTCGTTGCTCAAACCGTATATACCCGTCAAATAGAAGTGTGTCTCACACGCTCCGAGGACGTTAACTCACGCTGTGTTTTCATATTGTTTTCTGCTCAACGCAACTATTCAGGCTGATGCCCCTGACCAAAAGTACATAGGAGCACCTTAGATCGTCGACGATGTTGCGTAATTAACTCGTTGTACTCAATATCGGCCAACCGCTCTACACGAATAAACTTGCAATAACCGAATTATGTGCGCACAGCGAGCACCAAAATTTCAAAGCGTATTATGCAGTGAAAGGGTTAAACGACAAGATTATGAATACTTATAAAAAGATTTTTATATAATAAAATTTACACTCTTCTAGTGAAGAAGTAAAAATAGTGTTCTTGTCATAGAGGTCTAGTAGCAACAAATATTTGACTTTTGATCAATAATTTCTGATTTTTATGTTCGAATATTTTAAATGTCGTGAATCGATAGCGTATTAGAAGCAGAAATATTGACAGAAAAAAAACTGAGAGAGATTTTAAAAAGATTTCTTTCATGCCTTACATTTTTAGCATCATAACATTTGGTTTTACGCGGTCATCATGAAAATTTATTGAATTCAGAAAATGATGGAAATTTTTTGGCACTCTTACAATTAATTGCACAATATGATCCACTTTTGGCAAGATACGTGGAATATTCGCGTTTACATCCTGGATCCGTATCGTATTTATCACCAGCCATACAAAATGAATTTATTCACATCATAGCTACAATCAGTTCGCAATCACATACTTGAGAATATTAAGAAAAATAAATATTATGGCATAATTTTTGATTCTACTCCTGATTTGCAACATCGTGAACTATTTTCTTAAGTTATTCAATATGTTGAAATCGATTATGAAAAGAAATCTGTTGAAAACATTCTTAGGCTTCATTGAACTGACAGGGAAAGACGGATGAAACACTTGAAAATACTATTCTAGCTCATTAAAAAATAATGTATTACAACTTCCTGATTGTCGATCTCAATGCTATGAAAATGCAACTGTTATGGCAGGGCATATTTCTGGATTGCAACAAAGAATTTCCACATTGAATCCTCGTGCTGTTTTTGTAAACTGTGACAACCATAGCTTGAATCTTGCTGGTTTGCATTCGGTACAAATTGATCTAACAATGTTAACATTTTTCGGTGTGATTGAACAAATTTATTTATCTTGATTTATTGACAAATTTTCATCGGCCAAGGCAAGAAAAATTTGTTTATAAATTTATAAAATAAATATAGTTTAAAATGGTTTTATTGGTAAAATTTAAATTTATTTAATTTTTTCAAATCAATATAAATTGTAAACAAAGTCATAAAATTTAGTTTCATCTTTTGATTATTTGCATGTAAAAAATATAAAAAATTGCAATTAAACGCGCGGAAATTGAAGACACTAGTTACGCCACTGTCTGTACCATCCCTTGTAGTGAGAAGACAATGTCAAAATTTTAAACGAATTTAAGAGTTCTATTTTTTTCGTTTTACGCAATGTTTTATATATTAACTTATTTATATAATTGGCATAAATGGGAAAGTTAGAAAGTAACATAGAAATCTTGAGTTGATTGTATGTGTTTATCTAAGTAATTTTCTAATTTAGTCTAGGAATGATATAAATAATAATATAATGCCCTTCATTAATTTGTTTGTTCCACATCAAGGAAAGTTGCTAAAAAATAGGAATTTCACTCACAATACAGTTTATAAGGAAATTTTTGACATGTAAAATTTAACTTTAAGTTACTTTAAAAATTTTAAAAGCATAATTTACAAAAAATTAACTTTATTTTTATTATCAATTTAATTTTTCCCATCATTAAAAATACAAATTATAAACAGAACTTTTTTATTTAATTTTACTTAATGTTCAATAAAGTTTTTAAAATTTAAAACAATGATTAAATTTATACTATTTTTAAATATATTAAAAAGAGAGCTTGAAGAATATAAATCAGTATTATATCGATGTTTTTTGATATTCACAAATTTTCGGCACTACCTTTTTCAAGTATAGTTCAAAAATAGACTTGAAAAAGGCAGTGCCGAAAATTCGTGAGTATAAAAAACTCTCGATATATTACTGATTTATAGTCTTCAAGCTCTCTTTTTAATAAATTCAATGGAAAAAATAATCAGTGGTGAAATGGGAAAAAAGTTCTTATAATATTTTTAAATATACGTTAAAATAAAACTTTTCTATTTATATAAAATCTTTTAATCTAATTTATTTCGTTTCAAATTTAAGTTACTTAAAATTTTAATTTTTTTAGTTTAAAACTTAATTTTAATGCCCGTTGATAATTATTCTTAAATATCCTCATAGTCGTTGTTACAGTAAGAATACAATTATTAAAAATTTAATTTTTTCAATTATTAAATAATTTGAAATACCGTAATAATCTCTTGATTATCCGTGATACTACCAACCCGGTTGTTCATTAACATTTTTTTCTATTTATTCTATTTGAAATTCCCCGGTCTTTTTGTTTTCTTGCAAGGATATTTCATTTACTAATTTTTAAAAAATTTTTTAACATAGATTTTTCTGTATAATTTTTATTTAGAAAACAAGAAAATTGATGATAAACTTGAGGAAAATACAGTGGAAAGTGCTAAAGAAACTTTTTCAATTTCAAATCATCAGAGGAAATGCCGTTCCTTAGATTTACCACAAAGAAGGGAAATGCAACAGGTACTCACGAAAAGAAATCAATCTGTAATTATGATTCCCTTTTACCCAATAATCCAAAAAAGTGATTTATCTCCATCACCGTCTATATCTTACAACTTACCACTTATGAATGATTATGGCAATGGAAAATTACCAAAGAAAACTTCAGAAAAAATCGTAATAAATCATACAAAAGATATAAATCCACCAGAACAACTTTCATCTTTTAAATCCGCGATAGAAAATAAATTAGCTGAAAATATAATTGATAATGTAAATTAAAGAATAAATTTTTGAAGTTTTATTTTATTATTCCAGAATAAAATTTGATGATTATTGTATTTCTCCAATTCAATATCTACCAAGTGAATTTTAACTGCATTTTAATTAATCCTTCGACAAAGAGTTTTTCTGGTGAAAATATATCTATTGGTTTATTTTTAAAGTTCTAAGAATGTACCAAAAGTCCAATGGTTAGCTGATGTTTCAAACTGTATGCTTCCAACTCTATTACTCACAAATTGTGAATGTTTGATCATGCTGTCGTATCCAATATAGAACATCCATACTGTCAGTCCAGAATGAAACTTCCTTTATATCATAATTTATCGCTCTCGATATCTTTTTTGCGAGTTTCAACTTAGCCGCTATAAATTTAGTTTCTATGTTTTCGTTAGTTTGCTCTCTTAAATACGCTATCGTTCCGTAATGTTGGGTTATTGAGTTGGTGATAAATTTAAATGTTTACTCTGACTCCAAGCGTGTCTTTGACTGATCCCAAAATAACACTTGACAACAGAAATCTTTATTGATAATCAAAAATAACTTTCACTTTACACTGACAATAAATTCAACGCTCTGCTTGGTGACAATACAATGCTTATTACAATACTCAGTGAGGAATAGCACTTGTGTATAACACCGGATTGAAAATCACGAACTACTGATTGGTTTGTCAACTGGGACTTTGAGCTAGTTGTTTTTTTACATTCTACACAACTTTATTCAAATACTCAAGTAACTTCTTTTCGTTTAATTTGTCAACTAAACAATTATTCTTCACAAATCGTTTTCCAATAACGTTTGTTCGACTCTGTCCAATTTTCTCTCTATTCTCGTCTCACTTTTGTCTCAATTTGTCTCTCACGTTTCGTCTCAATTTCGCGTCACCTTTTGTCTCTCTTTTGCCTAATTTTGTCTCACCCCTTGTGTCTTCCTAGTTTCTCTTTATATAGCTTGCTTATATTGTGGCACTCAAGATAATCAAGTGTTTTCTCCACTTTCTTTTTCCTGCCTTCCCCGCCTGTTCCATTTTTTATTTCTGATGGCTGTCAAGGTAGTTTCCCTTTTTCCTGTTTTGTTCAACTGCCTTCTCCCGGCAATTACGTTATCACTGGCAAGCTGTCGAGATAAGAATATTGCTGTTTTCCTTTTTTCGCAATTTTGAAATTACTTTTCCCTTTTGTACTAATTAATTAGTACTGACCTTGGTTTTTATTTTCTTGTTTAATTTCTTTTGTTTCATTCCTCTTTCTCATTTCTCATTTCTTTTTGCTTCCACTTTCTGTTCTGAGTTCCCATAGATCAGAGCTTTCCAACCGGTGTGTCGCGATACTTTAGTGTGTCGGCAGCGCTGCATAGGTGTGTCGCGTGAACATATTGAAAAACCACAGAGTCCCTTAATTTTATAAACTTTTTAACGATTGTTAGACTGAAATACAATACACATATATGGTCCGTCGTGTTTTAGCTGCAAGAACGCTTGTTTACTCTATTTATTAGTTAATCGTTGGAATTCGATATTTATATTTAAATATGTTTCATTGTCTCTTGTATAACGGTTTACCATATGGCGTAAGTTGTATGACGTCTGGTTTTCTGGTAAAACTGATTTGCTGTGTCGCGAAATGATGTAAGTCTAAAAAGTGTGTCACAAGCATGAAAAGGTTGGAAAGCACTGCCATAGAATCGTCCCGTTTGTCATGACGATCTTCCCCCAAGTAATTTTATTTATTTATTTATAATTTGTCATTTAGGTATCCTCAATAGTAAGCTTTCTCAGGCATCGAAAAATATAAGAATGCTCCATACGCTATTCACAGAATAAATTAAGCATCTAGGTATTTAAGGCTCATTTAAATTGATTGGTTCTTCAAACCAACCTTTAGCGCCCATCTCTATTTCCATTGGCAATGGATCATCCCAATCGATTTCAGACATCCAAGTTTATTGCATTATCAGCTTTCCTCTTATTACAAAGGCACCTAAAAACTCTAGCGGATCGAATATTCTAGCTATCCAACTTCATAAGGTTCTTTTTGCTAGTTTATTCGATTGAAACGGCTTCACCGAAAACTCAAAATAGTCCGGTTCTGATAACCATTTTAATCCTAATGTTTTCGCTATGATGCTTCTTTCCTCTTCAATATTCAATTTTGAAGCTCTATCTTCCAATGGAATACTTTCCAACAATCTTTCAGGATTTGTCATTCACTTTTGGCTTTCATTCCGGCCACTCTCTAAATTATTTCTAAATCCTTTTTCAACTCAAATCCTTCTTCCGATTCTACGGAATCTAAACTGTCATCCATATAAGTGGATTTAATAATTGTCTTAGCAGCTCTTGGAAATTTATTCTCTGAATTTCTTGCGTTCTCTTGAGTAACATACTCTGCTAAATTCGGGAGGCATTTATTCCAAACACCAAACACTTACATTTATTAACAAGTAGGTTTTATTTATATTATTAATCTTTAAATCTATGTCTATTTAGCCATATTCAACTACCCTCTGGTATATATGTCTATTTGTATGTTCGTGTACCATTTGTTATTACAGCATATTGTTGATGGTTAAGTAACAATTAAATTAAAGCATAATAAATTAGTGAAATCAATAAAAACACCAAAAAAATAGTATATATAAAAATAAATTAAAATTTGAAAATAATATTGATGGGGGGAAATGGGTGTGGTTGAATGCCGAATCATGAGACAAACCTAAAAATAATAAGAAGAATTTAGTGAGAGGTCCTTAGAGAAAGTTATAACTAAATAACAATATAATTGAAATTAATTATTTTGGTAATGGGAAGCCCGTATTGTATTAGAAGCCGAGTTATGTGGGAAATCTCGGGTAATAGTTGGAACAATTAATTATAAAATAACCCAAGTACGAGGTAAAGATGGGGCAAATTAATTTAATGTTATAACAATTAGCTCCGAAATTCGCCAATAATTGCCTAATACCATTTTAATTATCCTCTCAACAACTGTATAAAAAGAGCTGATAATACGATAAATATCCAGTTGTTCGAAGAAATGAAAAAATATCTAGAGCGTCAAAAGGACAAAGCAGACGAAGAGCAAAATAATTGTAATCGAGTTGTTTACTAAAATTGACGTAAATTAGAAAAGGCAATTACCCACTGAGTTCTCTGCTTTAAATGGCAAAATTTGTTTTTGAAAGAAGAGTCCAAATATTGTGACGATTTTGAAAATTGTATTGACAGTCAATAAAATTGTTCTGTATTGGGTCTTAGTCATTTGGGTTATATAAGGGAATACGAGGAATCGGAAATTTACCGACGTCCTAATTAATAACCCAACAATATAATGTATATCAGGGGTGGCCAACAAGTCGATCGCGATCGACCGGTCGATCGACCGGTCGATCGTTAGTCCAATTTTGGTCGATCGTCGATCTCTCGCAATGTCTTGAAAAAATTCCGTTTACTACTGTGAAAAGCCAGAAAATCTGAAGAAGATTTTTGGAAATATGTCAGCCGAGAAAAATTTCCCAATGTCATCAAATGTAGCGAATATATCTATTCTTGTTTTGGATCTACATACCTTTGCGAATCGGCATTTTCATACTTGAAGCTAACGAAGTCTAAACAACGTTTTGTCTTGTCTGATTCCCATACAGAAGGCTCATTATTAATATCTTTGTCGGGATATACACCTGATTATGATTTCCTTAGTTAGAGACATGCAAACTCAGTCTTCCCATTAATGTTAAGGGAACAAAGTAAATTCTAAATCTGCATTTAACTGTGGCTACTTTGAATTAATAAATATTGTTAATAATTATCGACGTTCTTTTAATTATTTTTGTGTCTTTTTCCGGCACATTTGATTGTTTATTTTTAGTTTTTTCATGTGTTTTAGTTTAAATCAACTTAATGCTGTGTTTTCTTGCTGTATTACTGGTATATTTACAGAAAATCATCGTTAACAAGACTTTATTCCTGACAAAATCAGTTTTTGCCCAATACTTTTCAAGATAAAGGTACCATCTAAGGGAAATGGTATGATTATTGACATAAGTATGAGTTGCATCAAAAGGCAATGGTAATTATCCTGTCACGTCTACTGTTGTACCCAAGAACTTTAAAAAATTTAATTTCCCCCTTTCATTACCAATGAACCCTTAAATGTCTTCAACTATTGAAAATCTGAATTCAGAAATAAGACCTATTAAAGGGTTAAACAAATAGCGAATTAATCTTCTCGCATATCAGTGAATAAGTTCACCACTGACCCGAAGAATTGAGGTTAATGTATTCCATTTTAAGTTTAACCCATTTTTGCCCGAATGTAATGATTTTTGCCAGATGATTAATAAATCTAGAGCAATTGTTAACATGCCTGGGAGATAAAACACTAAAATAATACAAGACATGATCTCCACGCTTGTTAGCTGTAGACTGTTGCAGTCTAAATTTTTATTACGCCAAGAATAATTGAGTGGGGTCTAAATACTAAATGTTCCAATATTGGAACACTAGGCAAAAATAAGTTAAGAGGCTTTATTTTTCCAAATCTAACGAGGTAAACCAATGATATGTTTGAGGAACATAAAAAACTGTATACTATACATGACCCCGTGATCTTTCCATAATAATCTATCGCAGTAATTTTTAACCATCGGTCGCAGCTCTAATTTAACCGGTCCACGAATATCTTAAAAATATAAGTCAGATAAAGGGAAACTGCATATGTGTATATTATTGGTGGAGAATAAATAAATACTAATAAATAAATAATAAATATTTATTGGTCAATGTAGCTCGAAGTTTTTTTACAAAGTTTTTTTTTAATAAAAAATAATAACATCACATTCCCGCGTAAAAACGCAGATAGTCTGCGGTGAGTTTTGTGTTGCGAAACACTGATCTATCATATACACCAAACACCACTGAGACCATTTCCTAAAATATAACAAAAAAATCAATAATCTTACATTATAGAAACATACATACTTACTTTGATTTCATGTTGATGTTCTCATTTATAGCTCAATGAGATACATCTTATATTATAGAAATCTGAAAAGTGGAAGGAAAATTAAAAAATGCACACAAGCACAACACATAATAAAAAACACATACAAACTTTTGATTCGTAAAATTGTAACGATGAGATACATTTCTATAATAATTCTATTTTAGACAATTTTTAGAAAAAAAAGATCGTTGAAATTGAGACAGTGTATACAGTAAACTAAACTGTGTATAAACAAACATAAACAGATCTGTAACATTTATTTTAAAATATTAAACAATTAAAACACGCATTTTTTTATAATGATGTCAAACTCATCCATATTAAAATTGTCACTTAGCGTTAAATAATCAGGAATATACCAACTGTAAACTATTGTGTCATTGTTTAAATTGGTTAAAATCTTTGTATGAAACAAGATTAAACATTCATCATCAAATTCATAATAAATAGTTAATTTCCCATTGTTAACATTTACCGTTCTTTGGAAAACCATATGATCGGGATAATTGAACGAATCCGTTAGCAGGTAAAACGGAGAACCAACGCATCGGTCTTGACTGAAAAAAACCGAATGAGTATTTTCTGTTTTGATAATTGAACAGAAAATGTTACCAGTTGTTTGATTAACAAGAACCAATTTTTGATCATATCGAAATCTCAGAAGACCAGTATTATAATTCCATTCTCCGAAAAAGATTTTGTCTTGAGAAACAAAGATTTTTCCAATATAATTTTCAGATTTGATTTTTATACCATTTACATAATGATTTTCTTTTATTTGAACACTTTCGGTATATTCTGATTTAAAACAACAACCATTGCACTCACTACAATGATCCGCATTTGCAGCAGCGAAAAACATGAAAAAGAAATGAATATACATTTTTTGATAAAATAGCGGAAAATCAATTTTTAAATTATATTTAATTAAAATATTTTATATGTATATATTTTATTTATTATCTTTAAGAATGTCCATGCGTGCTAGATGTGCACTGGACGTCTAATGAAAATTGAAAAGTTTTACTTTCTTCTTTTAGACTTTTCATACTTAAATTTTATAGAAATTTTGTTAGTTTTTGTGAATATTTTATTTTTTTAAAGCAAAAAAAATTGGCAGGCAATTTAGTGTGTAACAACAGTAAATTTATTCCAGTTCTATATTATATATGTACTGTCTTAACTTGTACACTTACAAAGATGCATGTGTCTGTAATACTAATATAAATAGAAATAGTTCAACGTTAAACTCAATGTGTGTAAACTCAAACGCTCAAATACATAATGCGTACTGTGCGTCCAAATGCGCCTATTATAAGAAGCCAAAGCTAAAACTTTACTTCTGTATAATAATATCTATTTAAAATTTACTGTATTTTAATTTATTTCATAATGTAAATTTTTTAAAAATATAAAATCTTTTGTGGAATAAAATACTATTTTCAATTGAAACTTTTTTAAAACAGTCTTCCAGTAATGGAGCCCTCCCCATCGTGTTCTGAAAACAAATATCTTTTATAACTTTATAGCACACAAAGCTATGAAATTCAGGCTATGCCACTGACTCCGAGATATGGTACAATTCAATAACTAGTTGTTTTCCACAAAAAACGATAAAAATGCAGTAATTTTTAAATTGGAAAAAAAGTAGAATAGCACTAAAAATCTAAAAATATTTTTATAATAGATAGAAGTGAACTGTCTAACTCAACCCTCGCCCTACCCTTTTAAAATTTTCAAAATTTCGGCTATATCCATTTAACAAAGAATATGAGTCATACTTTGGAAAGGAAAGACAATGAGTCATCGGACGAGTCCCACTTTCTGAAGAACAAAGGCAATGAGTCATACCATGAATCATACTTTTATAAAAAAAAATTCGAAGTATTGAAATTATTGTGAGAAANGGCGATGTTCGAAAGAAGCATGAATCTTATTGTTTTGAATATTTAAACAATCATTTGTGCACTCATGTAATCACAATTTTAATTTAATTGTGCTTTTGTGTATTTTTATTTAACCACAAAATATGTCAAGAGAATATTACACAATAATCGTCTACTTATAGTAAATTCAATTCGGAAATAATGTATTCACTCAAAAGATGACAAATCAAGTAGAAATTTGATAAACCAGACTGTTGGTTGTAATCCATTATTATGAAAATTAATGAATGACTCAACGAGAAATTGAATTTTTTAAGTCGAAACAATAAATTCTTAATCAAATCTAAGAACTATCCCTTATTTTTCACCAATTTTGTAATTTAAGAAATTTAAGAAACTTTAATTTAATATTTTAAAATTTTTATAAAATCATAAAACGATTTAGAAACTTTTCGCACCATTTTACCATTTCTTTAGTGTCAAAAAGTTATAAAGTTTAGTCTAAACATATGGGAAGCGGTCGACAAGAGTAAACTATTATAACTATATATTAAATTATATATTATATATTATATTATATATTAAATTCATTTATTTCTATATTTAAATTATTTAATTAACGCCCTCTAGGGGCTTATTATAAAAAGATATTTAGAAATTGACTTAATGGTAAGTAGAGCGAAAAGAATATAATAAAAAGAAATAAACAAGATCATTATATAATTTTTATGTGTACATAATTGTTATAGTTTAATAAAAACTTCAAATCAGTGTTAGTGTTTTCTATTTATATAAAACATCAAGTTGAAATTTTTGGAACCTCAACAAGTCTTTTTTGCCAAGAAAAAATACGAAATGTTGAGAAACTATGACTTCGGCTGCTTTTTCTATAGATGATAAGCTGATAAATCTAAATCAAATATCATCTATTTGTTGAGTTTTTAAATAAATATTATATTAAAGTCGGTGTTTCTGACTCCATGTGTTCTGTAAAAGAAATTAGATTAACAACACTCAATGAATATTTGTAATCCATTTGTATAATCTATAATTTACAAAACTCCGAATATCGCAATAAAATGTCAATTCTCACTATTCAATTAATCTCGTTGTAACCACTTTGGTTCTGCACGTTGTGCAACAATAATCACCTCTTTTCTTTACTATTTGACTTAACTTGATTTTTTATTTTCCTTTCAGCTAATTCTATCTTCTGACTTAAATTTTTCCTTTATTCCTACTGTCTAATTTTTCTTGCTTACCTGAGGCCAAATGCTGATTGTTTCTGAATTCGACCTCCCTTGTATAGTTTAAATAACCGCCTTGATTAATGACATTTCAACTATATAAACTACAAACCTTGCCTCGCGACCTTTTCATCTTTTCTCCTTCGAAAAAAATAATTAATAGTCCCATTGTGTCTCTCTTACGATAATCTTTATCCCGTTTTCCCATTACTCATGTTATCATGATAATGTTTTTTCAGAATCCACTTTATTTACTTTTCTTTCTGTTTACCTACTCGGGTTTTCCTTAATTAATTAATTAATTAATTAACGATTTACTTTTTTGTCCATTTTCTTGTATTTTGATCCTTTCTGAACATATTCCGATGAATCAACTATCACCATGATCTTTCCCATCATCTCATTTACATCTGACCCATTTTTCAAATTTTAATTTGATGATTTCTTGATTTTGAATTTTCAATATTTCTTTTTTAATTATTTGAAAATTTTATATTTAAAAACCCCAATATTTTCCATATAACTTATATCAAGGTACAATAAAAAATAAATGAGTAGCACTTTGTTCGTTTAGATTTTTAGATATTACTTTTGGTTTTATTAGGTAAATTTTTGAATTTTTGAATTTCATTTTGAATTATTTGTTTGAAATTGGTGGTATGAATTTCACTTGTTGTTATCCGTCAAACATGTTTACTAATGATAGGATCATAATTTCCTAAGAATTAAATAAATTTTCGTTATTTGACTCAAAAAACGACTATAGGTCCTTGCCCTATATTGCTTGACGAACGGCTCAAGAATTACAAAAATTATTTTTTAGTTTGGCAGAAATTTTATTAAATATACAACACTAGGCTAAAAATCAAAATGTCAGCACAACTTACTCAATGCTCAGTTGTACCAATCGTCCTCGGGGATTCAAAGTGTCTAAAGCTGGGAAAATGGTTTATCACAGCTCTGGTAAAAGGTCATTGGACAAGATTAGTGGGACTCATGAAGTTTAATGCCATCGCAACACCCAAATGTGGTGTTACGTCTTTCGTTAATTCTCGAAATTTAATTGGTCTACCTAGAGTCGAACAGTAACACTCTTGTAATTCTGGTAGATTTTTCGAGAATAATTAAATTACTTTAATACAGCAAAAAATACATACAACGAATAGCTAATACTTCTTGATCATTTTGCCAAGCAAATTTTTTTATATTGTTTATTCAAAATTTATAATTAATCACAACTATTTATAGTAGTTTTGACTTGGTGGTTTCTACGCTAAATTACTGTTCTTCAGTCTCTTCTAATTCAAAAAATACAGTCTCAGGTGCAATTTCTTCAGGTTTTGCTGGGCTATTACTTGAAATGTCATCATTATAAATTTCGAATTAAAAAAAACATTTAAAATAAATTTGAAGAAATATCTTTATTTTTCAAAATACGCGCGAAAAAACCCTTTTAAAACAACGAAAAACACTGAAAACATAAGGCATCACATTAAATTCCAAAGAATCTCGAATTTCTTTAAAAATTCGAAACACATTTTGAGAAACCTTGTGTCTGCTTGCGCACACAGCATAGAAATACCTTCACAGCGCGAAAAAAACTATAGAACCAAACATCATCCCCATTGACACATCCGTGTCAACATCATTTAGATAGTTCTGACATTTTAACACCCCTCGCTGCAATCCCTTGCCTCACTTACCGTCCTCCCCCGATCGATAATCATCACATTTACCACATGCCTTGTAATTTCTTTCTCCTTGCCTAAAATCTTTGCTACCATCCGAAATTGGAATGTTATCCATGATCCTCCCAATCAGTCATTTTCCGTACACATTCTTTTGGTGCAATACCGAAACAATTGATCCAGTCTGTATGTTGTTTTGGTGAGTGTTCGATTTTTGCCATATTCTCCAACAAGGAATGAGTTCCATTAACCATCTCCTCCAATGACTTGAGTTAATTCTTGAACTCCCCCATTTCAATTGCAATGCTTTCTTCTCAGATGTCTCTACATCTATGCATGTTTCGGCTTTCCATCCCACAATCAGTAGATGATTCGGTGTGAGAATAATAGCTCCCTTATTGTCAATGCACTGTTTTAACAATGGCATTGAATTCAGTAACATTTCAACTCGAGAAATTTTCAACTAATTACAACTAATTTTTCATCGATGACTTCAGTATCTTCCATGACTGCTCTTATCGCCCTCTTTGCAGATTTTATCAATGATTCAAAAACTCCTCCAAAATGAGGACCAGATGGTCAATTGAATATCCAACAACATTCATTTTTCTTTCAAGTTTGATAAAATTTTCTGTAATTAATTCAAAATATTCAGTTTTTCAATTATTAATTATATTTCAATAAAATATGCTATTAAAAATAATTATAAAACAAAATTAAGGTTCCAAAATTATCATTGAAATACATTCGTTTTATATATCAAACATAGAATAAAATCCAATTAATTAACAATAACACAAAACTTTCATTAAAATTAAAAAATTCAAATAAATATCAAATAATTAGCAACCAACTCCCATTAATAACTAAAATATATTGCGTAATAATTATGTTTACACCAAAACTTCTATGATACAAAAATCTATGTACAACACGGCTCATATAATTACGCTATATAAATAAAAACAAAACCATAGAAATCGCAAAACATAACTTAAACAGTAAATTCATTTAAATTGGAACATTTTATATTATCAATTGTAATAATTCGTAATATTTTTATGAGACATCAATATTAAAAACTTCTTCTAGGGGATCATCAATGACTTTTGGCATATTTCTAAATCAAAATTAAATTATTCAAAATTTTCATTGTATATAGAAATTAAACAACACTAACAGAATTTTTAAAAGCTAATAGTAAAGAAAACAAGATAATATTGGGACTTATCTGATAATATTACCCGGGGAAACTGCAAAAATTGAATATAATTTTTGTAAAGGAAAATCTTTCATTCTTCCGAGGAAAGTGTCATGCACCAGATGAAAGTTTATTTACTAAAAAATATATGTGCGCCTATGTTCATTTTTTCAGTTTCAAAGGGGTATTTTACCAGCTCGTCTGAATTTAAAATACTATAAAATTTAATTATCAAAAAAATATTTTGTTATCATTTATTTTCACTACATTCCTTCACTCTTTCATATTCATTCCTGTAATCTTTAGATGAAGATTTCATTTCATTTGGAAATAAGATTAAAACAAACAATGATGATTTGTTGGGGTTTATTAGTAAAATAATAGATTGACAGCTATTGGTCTGATTCCAAGCGTGCTTTGGTAAACAATAATGAATTTTGGATACTATGCACATTTTGATCAAATAATTACAAGTTAGTCTTTACCTCACTCATTATAACCAGACCCGGCTCAACAGTGGAAGCAGAAGATGCACTGCATAGGGTCGCCATTCTAAAAAGGCGCTAGAATCAAAAAGTTTAAAAATCTAATTTCCAAACCGAATTTTTTTTGAAAATTTTTTTTCTTCGTTCAAATTAAAAATAACACCAAATTCGTAGTAGGTTTCTTTTTTGACAAGAATTTTTTTTCGCTTAATAGCTTTTTGTTTTTATAAAATGACACATTTTCCAACTAATCTAATTTTTTTCCGTTCTGTTCCATTTCCTTTGGCAGAAGATGTAGATATTTGTCCTCAATTTAAAGAAAATCCATTATGACGGCGTAAAAAACGTAAAGATCATTTTCTAGACTTAAACTGATTAAGACATATTTGCGATCAAGTATTTCTCAAGAGAGATTAGTTGGGTTGGCAATGATTACTATTGAAAGCAATATCTGCGATGAAATAAAAATTAATGATATTTTGGATGAATTTGCTTCGATAAAAGCAAGAAAAATAAAATTTTGAATCGTGCAATTGATTTCATGTATAATTGATTTGTTAATTACAATTGATAACAAATAAATGTTTAATTCAATATATAATAATCAATATACTGTTTAATTTGTATTGTAGTTTTTTGATATATTTTTATAAAGGGCGCTAAACAGAAACTTGCATCGTGGTGCTAGTACCGCTAGCCGGTGCTAATTATAACCACGCGGAATCATATAAATCAACAATTTCCAGTGCTTTTTTTAACGCTAGCACTATAAACTCAGGTTCGTGTTCGTCTAACCACAAGTTAAATTTACATTTTGGCACAATTAACTTGATTATTTTCTTTAATTTGACTTTGTTAAAAGTCAAATATCAGTTTCTTTACATTTTTTACAAATTTCTTTAAATTCATTCTCAAAAATATAATCATTTTCTAAATATTTTCTCAATTTCTTTAAGGTTTTATAATATATTTTTGTGTAGTTGGCTGTTATATTTATCTGCTTCTATTAACAGCAATAACATGTAGCAGGAAATAAGCAATTATAAACAAGCAACACCCAAACCCAATCAGCTGTTTTTATTAAATTAACTCAAGAAATTTGGGTAATTGTTTAGAGCGCCCTTCCCGATATGAAATTATATAAAAAATTAATTAAATTTAAATTAAAGATATAATTTATTTACACATATGTTTCATCATAGATTCATTAATAATTTCAAAGAGCTAAATCGTTCTTGACTAATAATCAAACTCAAAAAATTTAAATTATATATTTGTACTTATATATATATAACCATAGTAATCATAGATATGAAATAAAATAGTACAGATAGATTAGAAATAGCAGAATAACAAATCATATTTTTTAAATTTCATTAACCTCTCATAAAAAATTGTCATAAGTAGCATGTAAAAATTGTTGTTTTAGTTTTACTATATATTAGAAAAACTTTTATTAATATAATTAATTATATGTATTAAATTATTATAAAGTTATCGTAATTTTTTCAAAAACAAAAGATAAAAATAATTTATTAATAACATTTTATTTTAAAATGGGAAAGACGCGAAGCCTTACCAGTGCGGGTTCTTGTGTGGTCACACCATTTGCACCGGCTTCCGGTTCATCCTGGGCAAAAGAAATGACATACTCGTCGCTAGTAATTTCTTTAAAAATTTAATGTCATATTTTAATAAAAAATTTTATTTTATTGACTTTTAATAAAATTTTACATTAAATAATTATTCAAATCATAACAGAGATGACTAAAGAAGAATCTAGCATTTCGTTTGCTGCTTCCGATCCTACATACTGAAAATTACACGGGAATCAAGAGCAGTTTTCAATGAAAGGATTCAAAATGGTGACAATAATAATGATGAAAATTATTGTGATTTAAAAAAATTATTAAAAATAAAAATTCATTTCAGTAGCGCCATACTGTCGCAAGTGCATCAAATGCAATCGCACTTGGACCCCAAATATTAAATACATTAGAAAAACTTCTCCAATAGCAAAAAAAATATCAAGAATTGAAAAAAAACCAAAGATGACAATTCAAAATTCGTTTAACTTTCAAACAAATCTAGTTGGCCACTATTTAATTTGAAACACAGTAAACCCTTGAATTGCGAGTAACTTTGTTTGCGAGTATTTTACAAAGAGCAAATTTTTAAAAAATTTGGAAGTAACCTGATGAATTGATAATTAGATGAAAATAGATGAAAGTACCGATATTTCAGTTCAAAAAATGCTGATAGTTTATTTCAATTATTGATATGAAACAGAAATTGTTTGCAGAATTATTTGGCGGTATTGTGAAGTTGTCCTCGTGCGATAACATCTCTATTCTGACGGCAATAAAACAATTATATTGTGAGAATGAACTTGATTTCCAGAAGATTGTAAATATAATATCAGATGGCGCATCTGTCATGTTATGGAAAAATAATGGAGTGGCAGCAATTCTGAGGCGTGAAATACATCATTTTTCTGAGCAATATTGCGTTGCTCATCGAGAAGACTTAGCTTATTGATGATGCTTGGAAGCAAGTTTCATTAATGCATGATATAGAAATGTTACTTAGAACATTTTATACAATGTTCAGCAGGATCATCAGTTAAAAATGAGAAATTTCGGAAATTGGCCAATGCCGCAGAAAGTGATGCCGTGGCATTTCGTCCTTTGCATGAGATGAGATGGTTATCCTAGGTGTTTTTTTATTACATAGTCATTTCTGTGTAAAATGTTTTTTTTATTATATTGAAGACTGACATGTAAAGAGTTGTTAACATCTGTAAATATGATTTTCACAAATGTTGCACACTAAAATGACGCATCATGTTTTATTGCGCATACCCTTCATTTTCCCGCTCAGCACCGTCAAAAATTAGAGGGAACGTTGATCGGAATTAATCTGCACTGTCGTAATGAGAAAAAGATCTACAATACCGGGTAAGTTAGGATCTTCGGAGCATGTCGAGCAGGGACATTAATTAAAAAGATTGATGAACATTTAAGTTCCTTCGGATTGTGTTTGGATCGTGATATTGTCGGTCCCACACAGGATGGTGCATTCGTTAACAAAAAAAGCTTTACGTTCAACAAAGATAATCGAACAATATTGTCTTAATCACGGTAGTCATTTAGGCGTAAGTGATGCTCTTTACAAAAAAGCAAAGGAAACAGTACAAATTGAGGAAGAAAATGAGCAAGATTCTAAGATTTATGATGGTGATAATTTCGAGACTGATGGAGGTATTTTGGAGATTTTGAATATTGATCCTAAGATGATGGTGTAGACTACAATGAAGTCCTTCAAAATGCTCGAAAAGTAGTCAAGTTTATTAAACTTTTTCAATTCGCAGTCATATTTTTTCATCAAAATTAAAATCTGAATTTGGACAAGAAGTTGAATTACATCTCGATGTAAGGCGAAGATGGAATTCATTTTTTCGAATGACTGAATCACTGTTGAAGACTAAAAAATGCTTTTTTGATTCATTTACGGAGTTGAATACATTAGAAATTCTTAATAGACCGGATTTTTGAGTCTCTTGCGGACTTACAAAATTCATTGGCTCCGGTAAAATTAGCAATAGAAGCTCTAGGCAGAGATGATGCGACTTTATTAATGGCAGATACAGTTTTAAAATTTATGATGAACAAATTAAAATGTTTGGCAATAGTCTGTTAGTGCTTAAGTGTATGAGTTTTCTGAACGAGGATATTGTGGGTTTAATTAGATGCCTAAATAACTCAAGCCTAGTCCCTGGCAAAAACACATTATCATTTGCATCAAAACTTGCAAATCGATTATATGGTGTTGATAATTCAGAAGATATCCAACAGGTTGATGATCTCGAAGAAAATTTGTCTCTTCGACAAGAACTGGAATTTCTTTTGAAGCAAATGAGTGAACCTGGCCCAATTAAATCAGATGAATCAAAATGGTTGAAGCAAGAATTTTCATTGTTCAGAAATACGGGAAAACGTACCGAAAATTTAGAGAAATTATATAATTCATTGATAACAATTAAACCAACGTCCACTGAAGTGGAGCGTGTTTTTTCAAACACAATCAATTTTTTTACTCGTCTTCGCTCTCGCCTCTCAGATAAGTCATCGAATGTCTTGATTTTTTTGAAAGCGTTTAATGGAAAAATGTAGATTATTTTAAGTTTTCTAGTTCTCGTTTTTTACCGTTATATATGGAATAGGATTGAAGCAAATGCAAATAAATTGGATTCATTGGAAGTTTATTTTATGTTCTTTTCATTGAATAAATATATACTTATAATGTCTTAATGTGTTTATGCCGTTTAGTTTCCATTTATACAATAATATATTAAAAAATAGACAAAATATTTTAAAAACCGAAAAGCGCGATTTTCAAAAAGACCGGTTTTTCTCAAACTCTAATTAAAATCAATAAAAATGGAAGCAATAAAATTTAAAAAAAAATTTCAGTGTTTGCACAGGGCTCCCAAAACTTACAGCATGGCGCTGCCTAATATATTAGAAAGCTTGACTATGAATCCACGAAATATATCCAAAACATCGATATATTTTTTTAATAAATAAATTTAATAAATTTTTTAATAAGCTTTTTAATAAAGACAATGGTCAATTGAAAAGACATCAGTGGTGAAATTTGAAAAAAAGTTCTTATAATAATAATAATAATAATAATAATAATAATAATAATAATAATAATAATAATAATAATAATAATAATAATAATAATAATAATAATAATAATAATATTATTATTATATTAACTTATAATCTCAAAAAAATTATTAATGCACAATAACCAATACAGTTTTCGAAAATATTTGTAGTCTTACCTGGTGCAGCCAGTTAAATCAGAATTTTGCCGTATTCTTACTAGAGGATGCTTAGCGGAAGGCTTTTTAACTTTATGCAAATCTGATATAATGGAAGATTGCATTTGAAAAGAATTCGTAGTGGACGACTGTTTACAGATATAGTTAAGAATATCAATTGGAGATAAGACCACTATTGTTGGACTTAAAACACTTTCATTCGCTCTTATTAAAGCAAAGCTTGCTTTATCTTTGACCATTAAATCAATTAAATGCTGTACAGAATCATCTATACTACAACTAATAATTGGATCACGATATGTCATTGGAATGAAAGACTGATCTCGATGTTCGATGATTTGCAGAGCTGTAATAGACGAATCTTGATGCAAATTGAGCATCACTATATGTAATATATCAGAAATTGTTATAACATCCTTAATAACTAATTTATCCTTAAATTCTTTTGATGCAGATTTCTCATCAGCTAAAATTAGAGCACATGTATGATAACTGCGAGCCATTGCTCGTAGAACATCCACAATTGTTGAGTGACTATAAACTACATATTGTACTTTACTAAATGTTGATATGCATAAATCTTCACAGGTAGACTCTTCATTAGGCAAAGGTTTAAGAATCTCTAGTTGATGCTCTAATAGAAAATTTTCAGTTCGAATCGAAGAATTAAAACAAGACCCAACATTCATTGTGTGCATTTTCATTGTCAAATAAATAAGAATTCTTAAATCCGATAATATAAATAACGGATTTCCAGATAAAAACGCGTCAAGTACAATTACTTTAGATTTCATTAATTGGCTCAATAAGTTTGTAACAGAAAATAAATTGGTTTCTGGTAAGACTCCGGCAATATGTGCTTGCATGGTACGAAATCTTGGAATAACACTTAGACATTTTTCGACAGTCACTGAACCAAAATTTTCACATTGGAAACTTTCCTCGTCGCAACAATGGTCATTTCCACGATGAAGTTGATGCATATGCAAAAGAAGAGGAATAATATCATTGACTGTTAATAATGCAATAAAGCCCTGTTTTTCTGAACTCCAAATAGGAGAAGCCCTAACGACATTATCTTCAAGTGCATCAAAGGCTTTTCCAATCTAGAAGTTTATATGATAAATTTATTATTATTTAATTTTAGAATTATTATCTTTTTTATTCTTTAAGTAAATATGAGATTTATACAAATGTTTTCTATAATAATAAAATTTCTATGAATATTTTTTAAAAGTGAACTAAATATGCCAGGAATCATAAATTGATTAATTATAAATATAACTAATGAAATTATTTACAAATCTTCATTTTTATNGTACTATAAAATAATAATATCTCCCGCGCGGACGTTAATATCTTTAAAACCAATAATGATAATAATAATTTGGTTTACTTTAAAGGTCTTGCAATGTGCTTTAAAATAAGCCATCGTTCAATAAAATCGGTTGTTAGTAATACTAACCTTTGGGGTGCCAAAAAGTAGGTCTCCGTAAGCACAAAGACATTTTTTTGAAAATATTAATAAGTCATTGTCTTTGTTCTATAAAAAATGGTTAGTCATCATATGAGTCATTGCCTTTGTGCTATAAAAATTTATTTTTTGATGGAAAGAAGGTTAATGGCAAAGAACTGCAAGTGGTATTAATCAAAAACGCTGAAAAAGAAGTCAGATTGGATGTACTAACCCTGGGAAATCTTTTATAATCAAGTTCAAAATATGACCTGCATAACGTAAAGGAAGAATTGTAGGATTCAGGTTGAAGATATTATTAGTTGCAGCTATCATATTTCTGGCATTATCAGTAACGATAGCAATAATTGTAATTTCATACATACTCAAAAATTGAATTGCTTCAAAAACACAATTTGAAATTGTATCTGCGGCTGAATCATGAATTTTGAAGCTATTGAAGAACACAGGAATTGATGGTGGATCGCAAAAGAAAAATATTTAAGATAGATGCTTGTCATTTGAAACTGGGTTTTCCCATCCATATAACGCTAAAGTTATCCATTGTCCTCTATTTTCAGAAAACAAAAATTCACGTTTCTCACTAGCCATTCGAATAATTTCACTTCTAGCAATCTCTCTTGAAATTTTTGGAAGAATGAAACCTTTTGAAATTACGGGATCCTCAAAAAATTGCAATGGAAGTACGTGTCGACTTGAACAAAGAGTTAATCTTTCAATTGAAGACATAGTTGATATTGATTTCTCAAAAGAATTTTAAAAATTAAATTTGAGTAGGCTAGGTTGATTAGAAGATATTGAACATTTTGACTTCTCTTTTACTTCAGCAACTGTCGGATACTTGCTTTTAAAATGTCTCAAAAGATAGCTTGTTCCTGTTTTCTTTCGATTATAAGAAAGTTTTAAAGAACACATTTTGCATATAGCGACATCTAGAACATTATTGATAACAAAAAATGTGAATAATTAGACATTGGAGTCATTGCTGCAATGATTTCTTCATCAGTTTGTTTTTTTTTCTTTCCATTTTTAATAAAAGCTCGATAAAATATGATGGATGGATAGAAAAAATTTTCAATTCAACACTTGGCTAATACCCTTTCAAAAAAAAATTGAATTTATTATTATTTCATTGAAACAAGTGTATTAATTTCGCCATTTAATATAATTTATATTGAGATTATTGACTTTTTGAATACTAAATAAATTCTTTTTTAAAAAGAAATAAACCCATTACCCGCATCGTGTATTTGTTCTAATATGGTCAGATTCCGACACAGAGTCGGGTAAGAAGTTACTATCGGGTAGCTGGTTTTTGTAATTTCGGGTAGCATCCCAGCTTATATTACAAATATTTTTCCTTCCAGTTTTGTCATATATGAAAAGTTAAAGACTAGAATTTATTCTATTTCTTCTTTATAAATAAAACAAAATTATTTTAAAACTATTTACAAAAAATGTAAAGTTTGAAATGGCCACAATTGTTAGAAAAAAATTAATAAAAAATTTAAAAAAATTAATATAATGTAAGCAAAACCTTTTTAAATGCCGTATTTCCTTCGAATAAAATTATGCCATAAAACAATAATTACCAATCAGCCATCTTTTATCGTTTTATGAATGTAATAATCATTTTTATATAAACGTTCGAAAACGAAAAGATTTTTAATTGAGACGAAAAACAGAAAAGATTTTCGGTTTAGTTACGGAGAAATAAAGCTTTTTTTGGCTTTTGGTCTAGTTTCACTAATTCATTATATAGTTCTCAGTAGGATAAAAAAGGACTACGACTCAGATTGGAATTAGAAGGTTTTTTCTAATGTTTCTCAAATTTACTGAAATTGAAGTTCTTATCGATTTCTATTTTTTTATTAAGCTTTACTAGAAAACCATTTAAAAAATAATCTCGTCTCAATAAGAATAAAAATATTTTATGAATTGTATCCATTATTTACAATCACATTTTTAATTGATTCTGCTGCAACTTTCTCTCCACATAAGCAGTTTCTTTTCTCAAACAACAAATATGTAATTTTACTCGAACAAAACACAAATTATCGGTTTCAATGTGTCTATTACCTTTACTACGAGCAAGTTGACAGCAATTTTAGCACTCTCTTTCATTTTAGATATAAAATGATTAAGAATAAAAGCAAAAGTTCTTTCTACATTCATAGCTTTCCATCCAACTTCAAATTTTTACAATTTTTAATTTTTCTAATTAAAACGAAAAAGTAACACTAAGATACATAAAAATATTATGTCTACCGAAATTATCACAAAATATCATTTAATTTATTTTTAATTGAAACACTACCGTTGAATGCAATTTCAAAAAAATAAATAAGCATCAGTAAACCAAAAATATTCTATTAATATCATTTTTAACAAATTTTCATTTTTTAATAATTGTGTAGGTTGAATATTTAATTAAACTTCTTAAACATTCGTCTTTATTATTATAAAATAAACATAGGGTTTCTGAAAAACGGCCGTTTTCCGTTTTCAAGATAAAAAATTTCCTTTGAAATTTTTAACACAACATTTTTTTAAATCTCTTTATTTAATAAATTTTTCTTATTAAATTGTTCATAATAAAATTTCAAAAAAACTAGAGCATTGAGAGATGCATCTGATAAATGGGAGTTTATTTTAGTGCAAAAATTTGTGCATGTTGAAAAAACTCTTTCAACATCTGTTGAAGTCGGTTTAATGCACAAAATTGCATCATAAAGTTTCTGCAAATTTTCTGTTCGATGTCCTGTGTTTTTATAAAGAGCAATTTCTTTTTCAACAACTTGAATTTGTCAGTATTGACTACGGTATTCTTAACAATGTCCTTTTTTAGTAGCTCGTTCAACTCCTCGTGAAGCGATAATTCGGTAGTTTCTTGTTGAGATGTTTGTTCTTGGCATTCAGTATCATTCTCATTTGGACCAAATAGGCGAGTAAAGAGCTTTCCTGCATGAATAATTATGTTACGTGTTGGTGCCATGTTAGGATCCTTTAAAATTCGTAATAAATCCATTACATCATGATTCCATCATTCATAGACTTTTTTTTCAAATTTTTGAGAAGATCCGCACTTATTGTACTGTTCATACCAGCAAGCTTGCGATACATAAAATCAATGACGGTGTCTGCAGTTTGTAGCGTTCAATCTTCTACTTTAACGGCCATATTTTTATTGGAGTCATCGTAGTTAGCAAAACCTTGAACGCGTCAAAATCAAGATTTTTAATATATTTCATATAATTTACGTTAAAGAGTAAATGATTAAAATATTTTTAGGCGTCTAGATATTTGGTAATTGATCAATGTTTGTTCTGATGGAACTTTGGTAGTTTTATTTTCAAATCACCTGTTTTTATATATTAATTTCAAGCACCAGTTAAATAATAAATTATTGTATCTATAATTTCAACTGAAGCAGGATTCATTATATATTTCAGATTCAATATATCTTTCACATATATTTCAAAGTTTCAATTTGACGATGCGCTTTCAAATATTGTAATAAATCGGTAAATAAAAATTTTAATTTGCAACTGTGATATTCAAATATGACAGAGAATAAATGAATTTTGAGTTGTGGACTTTTAGACAATTCAAAATTGCATTATTATCATTCAAACATTCTATTATTATTTTTAGTCTGAAACTAGAATATTGAAATATTTACTTTTGATTATTTATTTATTTAAAATATATGATTTACTTGCATCTGAGAATCAATAATAATTATTTTTCCACTATCTGGCATCAAATCATAACAATTCGTATGCTTCAGCAAACTCCGATACAGCGTTTTGGAATCTGGTTTAAATAAAAAAAAATTAATTAGGAAAATGAGGGTTAATTCAAAGAAAAAATTATACACTCAATGAATTCTATGAATTCAATGAATTCAATGAGTTCTATTTTTGAAAAAAAGTTTGATGAATGCGTTTCATGTGGTCAGAATTATGTACTGTATGAGTATATCTTAATGCTAAATATTTTTAAACAGTACATTGGAGCATATCATGGTATTTTTAGATAAATTGAATTTAGAAATGTTCTATTTATTGAATGCATTCATGTGCCCATAACATTCCAATGCATCATGTACTATATGTTTTTGACCCTCTATATTACATAAATATTTATATTGCTGTTCTAATTCTTTTCATACGACTTATAGATTCAGTCATATTAAAATTGAGAAAAGAAATTGAAAATGGACGTTGAGTTATTTGAATTGTTCGACTAGGAAAACACAAATATTTGCATTATATCTATAATCCAACCTAGGAATTGTGTAAATATATTATACAGCACTTATAATTGCCATTTATTAAATCAATTTAATTTTCAGAAAGATAACACTTTCTTACAAAAATTTGCTTTATTTTTCTATTCTTAATATTTTATAAAAAAATATTTTAAATTTAATAAAAAATTGTAAATCCACTTTATTCTCATGATTAAAATTTTTAAAGTATAAGGACACCTTTATGTAAGGATCTATGACAAATTTCACTGTGCTTATTCCAAAAAGTTTGTATATTTTATACTCATTTTAATCGATCCAAATAGAATATGGAAGTGGATGTTGAAAAGCAATTAAAGGGGTCAAATATTTATTAATAAAAATAATCAAATGCATAATTAATATGCAAGCTACTAAATGGGGCGTTGAGTTCTCTCTCTTTTGTTCCGTTTTTACGATGCTGACAATTTAGTTCTCATATTTCTTGTAATTGTTAGTTTTTTGAATAGATACAACAGATCGAATTGATAGCGGGAGTACCCAGAGATGATAGAAAATTAAAAATAATTTTCAGAATATGTTGGGTCTATGACATAAATAAATAGTAACATTTCCGATGCAGGTACACCACTATCATCGAGTTAAAGCATCAAAGTTTTGCAGAACTAATGACCATATTACTAAACATTTATTAGTAAAATTATAATATTCTAACTTGATTATATTTGAAAATATTTTTGATAGATAGATATTCCGCTCCAAAAAGTAAGGATAATTTATTGAAAACGTGATCTCGTCATTCAAAATTAAATAATACAGAAACGGTCTCCAAATCAAGAAGTACAGTAATAAAATGCTATAGACTATGTAAAATGATTTAAATAAATCAGGATGGATTTTAGTGATTTCTAAACATATATTCAAAGAGGATATTCAGTAATTATAATTATTGGAATTATTGACTATTTTTTGACTATTTTTTAAAAATTTACCTGGTAAGTGGCTGATTCCTTCGTCGAGAAATTCATTAGGAGACTAAAAATAAAGTATTAATATAACATTCGAATATTAATTAATAAATATAGATAGATAGATAGATGATTGATAGATAGATAGATAGATATACTGATTCATAGTCAATTTTGTCAATTGAAAAGAAATCAAAATTGAAAATTGAAAAAAGTTCTTATGTATGTGTATGCGTGATAGACGTTAAAAGAAATTAATATATTCTTTAAAATGAAGCAATACGTAATGTAAAGAACAAAAATAATTTGATAAATTCCAAAAACTTTATTTAAAAAATTGTGGTACTATTTATAGTATCCGGTGTGGCGACACCAAAAAAACGTGTGTGCTGTTTTTTGTTGTTGGTCTTTTGTCGCGTCTGTGTGTGCGTAATAATTTGCTTCTTCTAATCGCGTTTGTGTTCGTGTTTGTTCGAATTATCATTGTTATTAAAATTTTTGATAATAATTAAATTTCGTGGATCTTCTTTGAATTTTATTTGATTAGTTAATTTTGAATAAAGAACCTACATTCATTTTTCATTCTCAACGTGAATTGTTGAATCTCGAAAATTATTTTGTGAAAATTTTAGCATTTGTCAATACAGTTTATTGTATGATACAGATTTATGGATAAACCAAAATACTTGAATATTGCTGATTTCCAGTTGTTCTTCCGAATTCTGATGAACCAATCTTGATACCAATGCATTTGGCAGAAACTAGTGTGAATACAGACAAGATAAAATCGATGAAATGTGATATGAAACATTCTTTTAGTAATTCAACCATTAACAACCATGAAGATAATATCAATCGGAATTCACTGATAAAGAGTGAGAAGCAGTCGGTGAATTGGTTCGAATTTCAATAGACAAGTTAAATCTAATGAACACAAATCTAAGAATTTAATGAATTTCAACACAACTTATAAAGATATGCATTTCATGAAATATCGTAGCAAACCTTTAAAATGGCTGGGAATTCCAGTTGAAGATATAATCAGCAGGGGCACCCATAATACCGATACACTATTAGAAATCCAAAAGATTCCTGTTAAAGCATAAATTGGATGCATATGTTTAAGAAATTGTTGAAGAGACCATGAAACTAAACCATTTTTACTAGAAATGTATTTTAATTTTTTTTTCACAAAATATATGTTCTATAATAAATCTATATTTAAGGTTCACATCAACAACGAAACGAGTCCATGAATACTCTTCAATTTGAATCAAATGCCACAATTTTAGTCTTAAATGTTTAGATGAATGTGTCAAAGACTTTTTAATTAATTGGAGTTATAACAAATTTAATTATCATTTTATTTTATTAAAAATTAAAATTAAAAATAAATTTACCGATATAGGAGATTTTGTTATCATGACATATTTATCTGTTTCTGTAACCCTTTTTAACCCAAAATTGATTGCGGTTAATGCAGCTCCAGTTGGCGTAGAGGTGTCTAAATAACCAGATATCTTTCGTTCCCATTTGTCTTTCTCGGGACTAAATTCTAAAAATGAAACATTTAAAATTTGGTTTAGGAATTATTTATTAGAAAAACAAAATATTATTATAATTTTATATATTAATTTTATATAAAAATTCATATCAATTTTAAATTTTGTGTCAACTGGAAAAATGAAATAATTGATTTTATTTATAAAATTATTGCAGAATAAACGTATACATATTTAAATGAAATTTATAAACACGCAAAATCTAGTTGCATAAATAATTTTATATTAAAGTAAATGTTTGCGTTTCATAAGGTTAAAAATATCAATCATCAGTTTATATTCATTCAGACAAATAACTTTGTCGAAAAAAACATACAAATTTTACTGCTTTCTATTTAAAATTTGTAAATCATTGGTGACCAATTTTTTCCAACCATTAAACATTTTCAATTTGTTGAAAATATTTTTATCTTAATTTTAATAATAACTTCAAAATTATTCCTTAAAAAATTTAATATTTTATTGTATATTAAAATTAATTAAATGACCAAGATATTTTCATTCTAGCAATAATTTATAACTCACATCCTAATAATATATTTATGCAATACTTAAACAATTTTCAAACTTTGTTAGGTTATCTTTTATCAATAGTTCGGTATTTCGGTACAAATAAATTAAACTTCTTTTTATAGCAAATCTACTAATAAAAATTCGCCTCATAAAAAGGCCTTACTGTAGTTTGCAGTTTAACACAAGTTGAATAATTAATCTTTTAGCTGTTTTATTTTAATTTGAAAATGCATATCAGCGCGCTTAAATTATAAATCTTTTAAAATGTGTTAAATTAACGATATTTTTAATTGTAATTTAAAAAGCAAATTATATTTTTTCACACATATACTCGTCATTAAACAAAAAATAGTCATTTTATATCGAGTATAATTAACAGAAACAATTATATGGTTCAAAATAATTAAATATGAATTGCTAATTAAATTTTAAATAATTTTTTCATTTCAAATTTTGAACAAAAACTATTGCTATTTATTATATTTAACAGATGTCTCGGTAAATTAATTTATATCTTAAATAATTTATGAATTTGGAATTTTAATAGATTTTCAAAAATGTTTTAATGTTATTAAAGTTCAGAGCAATATTATATTGAATTTACTATTAATACAATAATTCATAAAAATTCAAATATTTAAAACGTGAAGATTTTGATAATAGATATTATTTATATCCTAATAATAATATAAATGTACTTGCGCATTTTTTATGAAACCACTTGCAATCGAAGAAAGTTTATGTTTAATTTAAGAATATAAATTGCATTTTTGATTTTTTTAAAGTCTCGGAAGAAAGTGAAGAAATAAATTTTTTCAAAAAAGGACATGTTTTTTAGCTTTCTTCAAAAGACTAACTAAGCAACTTTTATGAAGAAATAAGATACATAACAGTTAGTAATCTGTACAAAATGTACGAGAAATGTTTAAAAAACATTTTTTCCTGTGAACTTCAGTTTCAAAAATTCAATTTTTCACGATTTCGCATGAAGTTCCTCCATGAGTCTTACGTTCAGCAATTTGGTTAGATCTGGGAATGTCAATTAATGACTCCTCGACTGACAAATGCGTCTTTAAACACTTAATTGCCTTCTTGCATTTTATATTGTTGAGTGAGGTAAATAGTTCATTGGAGTACGCTTCATTTTAGTGTTGTAAATGGAACCAAGCATCTGCCCATTCGTAGTAGATGAAGTTGCATACTAGAGCGAGGATGCTGCGCCACTCTGGTATCAGAAATAATCCTATAACAGCATATATCGCACATGAGTTCCATTCTTACCTGGTGTAAATTTGGGAGTTTCTTTCAGCTGATTCGGGGCCAATGTGAAGTTGTTTTGTAATTACGATATACCTGACATAGTTCATATAATAATTCAAAATCATTCGCAATTCAGGCACATCATGACCTGTTCAGCAATGGTTGCAAAAACGTCATGTGCTTTATGTGTAGAAATGTTGTTTTTCAGTACTAGTAAACCCGCTGTTGTAGTGCTTACTCTTTGGTATTTCGGTTTGCATTCAGGAGAAGATGACGTGGAAGAAGAGGTTGGCGACTCGGGTGGAGAAGCAGAGGTTTCAGAATCCGAAGAATCTGAGACAGTTTTATGTGTTTGTGTGGGTTGCGATTGAGAAGAGCTGGCTTGAGGTTGAGTTTTCTTGGGGGCATTGTTTCCAAAAGGATTTGTTTGACCGTTGAATAACGAATCTATCCTCCGTGCTTTTCCATTCTCCATTAACTTTGGTGACATCAAATAACTGAAAAAAGTGTTGCAGTGAATTTATCAAACGGCTTCTTTTTTGTTTTTGTCATATAGATCAATCAGACTATTGAATTTCTTTCTGATGAGTGCGCTGGATAATAGTGGAAAGTCTAGAATTTCCCTTCAGAGTAATTCTATATTCGTAATCATAATTTTGATTCGATCCAGTCGCCGTTTCTCGCTATTGAACAGAAAAGTGAAGTTTCCAAGAATTTGACAGTTTGTCGGCATCCGTGTGAGATTGGTTAGCTTTTCAACAGATGGAATCCATGAATCCCTTTTCTGTTTAGAAGATTAGGGTAGATTCTTCATCCAAATACACCTGTTTGACTTTTCACTGTTGTTTGAATTTCTATAAGACATTTTCTTGTGCTTTAAAGCTATTAAATGTCTTGTAATTTTCTCCCGCTCTGTAAGACGTGCAATCTTGCACTGAAAACGAGATAGTTTATCCAAAATAATCGAAAAAAAGAAAAAAAATTAACAGCCANAACACTTAATTGCCTTCTTGCATTTTATATTGTTGAGTGAGGTAAATAGTTCATTGGAGTACGCTTCATTTTAGTGTTGTAAATGGAACCAAGCATCTGCCCATTCGTAGTAGATGAAGTTGCATACTAGAGCGAGGATGCTGCGCCACTCTGGTATCAGAAATAATCCTATAACAGCATATATCGCACATGAGTTCCATTCTTACCTGGTGTAAATTTGGGAGTTTCTTTCAGCTGATTCGGGGCCAATGTGAAGTTGTTTTGTAATTACGATATACCTGACATAGTTCATATAATAATTCAAAATCATTCGCAATTCAGGCACATCATGACCTGTTCAGCAATGGTTGCAAAAACGTCATGTGCTTTATGTGTAGAAATGTTGTTTTTCAGTACTAGTAAACCCGCTGTTGTAGTGCTTACTCTTTGGTATTTCGGTTTGCATTCAGGAGAAGATGACGTGGAAGAAGAGGTTGGCGACTCGGGTGGAGAAGCAGAGGTTTCAGAATCCGAAGAATCTGAGACAGTTTTATGTGTTTGTGTGGGTTGCGATTGAGAAGAGCTGGCTTGAGGTTGAGTTTTCTTGGGGGCATTGTTTCCAAAAGGATTTGTTTGACCGTTGAATAACGAATCTATCCTCCGTGCTTTTCCATTCTCCATTAACTTTGGTGACATCAAATAACTGAAAAAGTGTTGCAGTGAATTTATCAAACGGCTTCTTTTTTGTTTTTGTCATATAGATCAATCAGACTATTGAATTTCTTTCTGATGAGTGCGCTGGATAATAGTGGAAAGTCTAGAATTTCCCTTCAGAGTAATTCTATATTCGTAATCATAATTTTGATTCGATCCAGTCGCCGTTTCTCGCTATTGAACAGAAAAGTGAAGTTTCCAAGAATTTGACAGTTTGTCGGCATCCGTGTGAGATTGGTTAGCTTTTCAACAGATGGAATCCATGAATCCCTTTTCTGTTTAGAAGATTAGGGTAGATTCTTCATCCAAATACACCTGTTTGACTTTTCACTGTTGTTTGAATTTCTATAAGACATTTTCTTGTGCTTTAAAGCTATTAAATGTCTTGTAATTTTCTCCCGCTCTGTAAGACGTGCAATCTTGCACTGAAAACGAGATAGTTTATCCAAAATAATCGAAAAAAAGAAAAAAAAATAACAGCCATCTGTAAATGCCTCGTGTTATGTTGTCTTTTTTGTTATCAGTTATTTACTTCGTGGTCTTCTTGTGGTCTTATTATTATTAATTAATCGTTAGTTCTTTGTCGGTTGGTAAAAGTGATATGGTTATAAGATATGTTAATTTTATGAATTGTTTCACGACAATTTTGTAACTTGGTATGTGAAGAGAATGTATAGAGCCCGACAGAGTCTCCAGTAAAAATATGTGGCGGGACAATCGGGATACTTGTATGTATTGCTTTATACAACCTGAGTGGTAAAAATACTAAAATAATAACGAAATGTAACTAACGAATAATGTTTTCAACTTTTATTAAAAATCAAAAAGAAAAAACCTTAATTAAGTATTTTCGAAAATACTTTCGTATAGTTCGTCTAGAATACTTTCTTTACCTCGGCTCGATAATTCGTGGCCGAATTCTTCGTTTAAATATACAGAATGTAGACACGAATAAAATATATTTGATTTTAATATCTTTTTGATATCTGTTTGATTATAATAATATCCATTTTTATTTTCTGTCTTGAATGTTCTTTCACAATGACTTGCGATCTTTAGTTTAATATCTTGAATGTTCTTTTACAATGATTTTACAATGACTTTAATTTTTCTAATTTCTTCTTGATTGATTTTGTTTCGTATTTTATATTTTTCGATTTTGTGAATTCTCTATAGTAAATTATTACTATAGAGAATTACTATATAGATCTTTTAATTATATCGCGGGGTCCGTGACTCGAATTAAGTTAGATCAGTATTTTGTATTTATATTAAAAAAATTATATTAACCATTAACATTATATTACACCTTGTTTATAAACAAATGGAAAGAGATGACTGGAATGTGCTTAAAAGCAGTCTAGAACGTCATATAAAAAATCAGTGTGAACTTGAAACCGATAGTCAAACTGCGCGATGTGTGAAAAAGAAAAATAAGGTGGGGGAACTTTTTTCAATTTTTCAAAAAATTAATGTTGCTACTGTCATCTGCATATAATTGTTC
>CAUHTR010007972.1:45245-77014 GCA_959609185.1 Schmidtea polychroa
CAAATATGTTTACAATAATTTTATTACGCCTAAAAATATGCAATCAAATAAAAACTAATGAAGATTATGAATATAAACTTTTCACAGAACAAAAATTATAATGAGACGGACTAAAAAACATAATAAAAACTTTTTAATATTGAATTTTGTAGTCAATACTTTTTCAAAAAAGTCTGTATTTAATAATTTTAGTAGATTTTGTTTTTAATTATTTTTTTATAGATTCTGTAAAAATAAATTTAAAGCGAATAATCATGCCACGGGCCTCAGCTTGGCCACGCCTGATTTAAATTAATTTATTTATAGTAATAATGTTTTAATTTTAATAAATGTCACAACCTCAAAAAACAAATACAAAATACGTTCATACTTCTACATTGAAGTTTACCTTCAATAAAGTTGTAAATGGAGTGTAAACTTATTAAATAAAACAGATTTACCTGTATCATTAAAATCGTATATCGTTTTATTTAGGCTAAAGTTCATTTATTTATGATTTCCAATTATTCCAAGTATATGGCGAAGGTTCGGTAAATTTAAGGGAATGTAAAGTTGTTACAAAAATAATTAAAATTAATCATTTAATTAAAAGATCGACTTATAAGACTGGAATCTATAATAATATCGCAAAGATTTCACTTCATGATGAACAGAAAATATATTTTGGCTTAACACTTAAATAATACTTGGACGTGAACGTGTTAAACATATATTTAAAGTAATACGTGATAAAGGAAATAAATTATATTGACTTCAAAATAAGTGAAATACTCTTATTATAGTACTTAATAACAACAAAGCATCGTAATATTTTTATACTATATAAATCAAGAGATATTATTCAATCTTATAGTCTCGAAGTTTATTTAGAATTTTTGAAAACATTATTATATTAATTTATTCAACGACTACAAAATGACATTAAACCCAATTATGATAAACATTCTTTTTCAAAACTAAATACAGTAAATCCATTCCCAAAAATTAGCAGTTAAATTTAAACATAAATCTGCTGGAATTAAAAGGTTTTAAACAGGAAAAAATAAATCTTGAATCAATTGTCAACGTCAATTGCTGATATAACAGTTGAAAAATAATGTATCATATATGCTTAGATTTCATTCCCTATTGAATAAATAATATACATTTTAAAGATTTTGTAGTTTTATTTATTAATAAAATTTATTATAATCACTAAGATCTATGATCTTTTCATTTGGACATGTTTTCATTTACACTTTGAATTGACCTATAGCAGTGGTTCTTAATCTGGGCGCCACGATTCCTTTAATGTGATGTTTTAAGCTATGTAAAACAAATACAAATAGTTTCCAGTTAGTATTTAACTGAATTTATAAATTTGCACGTAATATAATGTAACTTTGTTGTGCTTTATAGTGAAGCTTTTTTTTATATACTTTACTGCAAAAATAATTATTTTGCACAAACTCTCAATAAATTAGGTACAACAATATTTTCATTTTATAGTTATTGTAGATTTTAAGTATGTTTGGATATACTTCAACCAAAATTAAATTATCTAAAATTAAATAGAAAACATTTTTCAAAGTTTATTTTAAATTTTAAATATTTACACTAATATAATGCTTTTAAAAAAAATTATTTTTACTAATGAATGCTATTTACATGAAACTACATTGCTAGAAATCAAATAAATGTCTGATGTAAATTGACAATATTTAAAATATTAATTGTTCAGGAGAAAAATTTAACATGGGTTACTATATTCTTACCTGGGCAAAATGATACCCCGAATTGAAAAGGGAATTTTGATATTGGATCTCCTAAAAATTTAAAATATTTGTAATTATATATCCACATTCAATTAAAGAATTCCAGTGGCGTGCCCAGAATATTTGAATCACAAATTAATTATAAAATGAAGGAATTTCAGTTGTTTTCTCATTCATATTTTATTTATAATTTTTGATTCAGATGATTCATTGAGAATTAAATTTGAAATTATTGAGTAATAACAAAATATATTAAAGAAACATGCATGATTATTTAAAAAATATAAAAAGTACATATAAAAAAACAGTCATGATGCACAAGTTAAAGAAATTGTCGAAATAATAAAAATTTATATTATATTATGATATAATAAATAAGATAATTTTAAGATAAACGAATTTTAATAAAAAATTTCTGTTTTATTTTTTCTTTAATAAAATAAAATAATACAATTAACTTTCGATAATCTGAGTTTACAATGAATAACAAATTACAAGAAAATTCAATGACGTTTCAAAATATTTAAATTATGATTGCAATTAAAAATCCCACTCAACACGCTACTTAATTTTGAGGTATAGACCAACATATGAAAGTGTGAATGAAAAATTTAAGATAAAGTGTAAACACCATATTTTTGTGTTTGACTACACATAATTATATAAAGCTAAAAGTATCTTAATTAAAAAAAGAACAGAGAAAAAACTGCTATTTTTAGTCTTAGTTTGTTTTTCAATTGATTTAGGTTAAATTTATATGTCAATTTTTTAACCAACTCTCGGAATAACTAAGTTTGCTGGAGAAAAATTTAATATGAATTTCATATATTGTAAAAAATCTATTGTTAAGATTAAAAGGCGACTTTTTATTTTAAAAAATATTGATTTAATATAATTATCTTATTTCTAAACAGAGTTCATAAATTCTCTTTTAATATGTTGTAAAAATATGAATTATAATTTATATAAATAATTCTCAATTTGAAATAATTAATTATCATCTTAACACTGATCAGTGATCAACACTTCACCTGTAAGTCCAATACCACCGACATATGCCACACGATATATGTTATATTTATCTTATCCTTTAAATATGTGGTCTCAGCTTATTATACATTATCTTTATTAATAATAAATTAATGACAGATTAATATTACATAAAAATTAATTTTTCTTAGGCCCATGGAGTGATCTTAGTTTATTTTATGTTCACAAAAATTAAAAATCAACCATAAAAAAATGGTTATTGAAATTCTATATATTCACTCTTAATTTCAACAAATTTTAGATATAATTACTTTATCTCTTTAATCCGAAGTTAATGAATAGATAAGAATTTATATTTAAATAAGGAAATAACACTAGATTTGACATCAATATTTTTAAATTAACCCACTTTCCGTGATTGGATCGATCTGAAATTTTGATAGCATGCAGTGTTCTCGACAATGAATCTACTTGCCAAATTTCAGCTCAATCCGGTCACAGAAAGTAGGTTAATTTGACCTCACACAATTTGCGTGGCACAAACAATCAAACGCCAAGTTAATATAGAGAGAGTAATCAAAAGGCTCAAAAATATCGCTATATAAGTATTTATTTTTTTCATTCTTGAACATGAATCGATTTGGATTAAATTATCCTAATAAATAAAATCAGGATATTAAAGTTATATTTATACATAGGAATCTAAATAATTAACTGAAATTTAGTCAATAACTAGTAACCATCAAGTAATAATTGTCTTTGAAAAAAATAAAATTGATGGTTATAATAACTAATAAGCACAGAATTTAACAATCTTTCCTTTGAAAAAGACTTTATCTTCTAAACTAGAATCATTAAAAAATTCAACATAGATGTAGGGAAATATATTCTTACTACTCTATCTAACTATTTTTGCAATAAAATTCATTAAACGAAAACATTTTATAATAATATTGCTTTGGGAGCACCACTGAAAAATGACTAAAAACTGCTAATTCAATAAAACTAATTCTAACAACAAATATCGATACAATCCTTATGAAACAAATATACAAGCAAGCAAATACTACAATTAACAGAAATGTAAATAGTGCTGACGATTCAATGAGAGTTTTATATTCTCAATCATATTCATTCAAAATAAAAAGTAATTTAATTTCAACACTGAATTAAAAAACTTACTGCAAGCTTCGGGAAGTTTGTAATCTGGATCTAATGATACGGAATGAGCTAACTAAATATATAATAATTTTATTAAAATTAATTTCAAGAAAAAAAAGAAAATAAATAAATTTGCAATCTAAATTTTACAGAAATAGACATCTTTGAAGTTGATTTTTATTTCTTTATTGAACAATATAAAATGTAAATTATTATTATGTTTAATTATATAATTATATTGTGCCGAAACTTTTCGGTTTTCTCGTAAAAATTAGACCTACGCAAAACTCGTGATTACCATATTATTTTATTACATAATTTGTGTAAATATTCGTTGATTACAACATAACTATCGAATTTTCAAGAGTTGTTTACAAACATTTTCGACTTTGATTCTATTTTCAACATTTTATTTAATAAATGTTTGATAAATGTAATTCAAAACCACTAAGTTCAATTATTCAAATAACAACATTTTACATTTTCACATTTATTAAGATAAAATAATCGGTATAATTTGACTGTCCTTCATTAAATATCATGTTACACTACATTTAATAATTTAACAATAACAATAACAATAACATTAACAATAACAATAATAATAACAATAATAATAATAATAATAATAATAATAATAATAATAATAATAATAATAATAATAATAATAATAATAATAATAATAATAATAATAAAATAATAATAATAATAATAATAATAATAATAATAATAATAATAATAATATTAAATAAATAAAACAATTATTAACTATTTTGTTTTTTGTTAGTGATAAATTTTTTAAAAAATTATTTAAACCTTTCAATTTATTTGTGTATCAAATTTGCTACATACCACAATTTAGTAATAAAATGTGTTTAAAAAATATACACAACCATTTCATGTTGTTACTAATAAGTTACATAGCTGTTCTATTTATTTAATTATTTTCTCACTTATGTATAAGGTAAATTACACTTAAAAAATCATGCAATGAAGGGTTAATTAATTAAATCAAATATGTTATAAAATGGTTTCTAATAATAAAGTTGGAGCAAAATTTGCTAAAAAGAATTGTCAAAAAATTCAACATAGAAATTGCATAAACAAAGGTAGTTAAGGAATTAACAGTTAGAAAGGATTAAGACAAATGCTTCATGACGCTGTAATTTTTCTGAAAACTCAAATATCAATTGTTATGCAGAATCAAATGAATTTGTATTTTCATTAGAAAAAACAAGAATCACTGAGAAATACACCTAATTCTGTTTTACACGAATTATTTTTACACGAATTAACCATTTCCTATCTTGTGTCTATAAAAATATGACAAAAAAAAATTAACCATTCTATCCTGTCTGTAAAAAAATGACATTATTTTTAAATAGTTTATTTCCCATGCACTGTCGATTATATTATGACCAACTGTTTATAGAGCGATAGGCTGTAAATAATTTTTTGAAAATTTTTTAAAATTTTATTAGGATTGGAACGGGCGGGACACATAAAATAAAGAAGATAGGAAAGGGTTAAAAAGAATTTTTTTCCCTCTTTTTACACGAATTGCTTTTTTAACACGATTTTCAATATTCTATGAATTTTTTTTTGATGTTCTATTAATTTTTTTATTTTCATTTTTCACAAATTATGTATACATACATTTTAACTTCACATTATATTCTTCAGAATTCAGTTAGATTATGTCGATTATTCCCCGAAATATACATAAATTTGTAATGTTTATACTATTTTTACTTTTTTTATATTAATGAATTTCTGATATTATTTTCTTTTTTCCAAATCATAATTTATTTTTTATATAATATATTTAATGAATTAAAATGTGTAAGCACGAAAAATAAATTCTTTTGTGAACTCTAACAAGGATTTTTTTATATTTATTATTATACTTTTGTTTGTTTATTGTACTTTTGTTGCTTTTTTAGGTATGGAACCAAGCTACTATTTTTCCATTCAGCCAATATCTTTTTTTACACCAATTTTTTAGGAACGTATCGTGTAAAAACAGAATTAAGTGTATCATTGTTCCATTGAGTGTTTTTGCAATAAAAATAAAAATGAATCAATTGGAACCGATGGGAACTATGAGAAAAGATTTGGTACTTCAACTTCAATGTATGGTACAATGGTCTGTTTGTTGCAGAGGTGCGAATGATACGAAAATATATGGTAAAGAGCACTGTAGAAATTTACTCATTAAAATCAGTTTCAATATGATTCTAATGAGAACTAAAAACAATAGAAATTTATACTGTTGGCTTAAAAATTCAAAAATGAGAAAATATTAGAACTGTAATTTAGTATTTTAAAAAAAATGTTGAACAAGGAATTTTATGAATATGCTTTTCTTCTCATTATTTAATTGTTTGACTTGGTTAGCTGGTTAAGATGCGGGTAGTTTTGATAGAGACTTTATTCTGAGCGTGAATGAATATATAAATACTGATTGAAATCCGTTTAAGTAAATATAAAAATAATAATTTGTTATATAAAATGTAAAAAAATTATTTAACTGACTTGAAGATAATGTTACAATTAAATTGTTAAAAATAATAAATATAATAAGAAACCATCCATAACTTTGAATAAATGCGTGGGATCACACATCTTTAATGAAGGGGAGAGGATGTTTTAGAAATGTGACTAGGCATGACCAGATATGTAGCGAAAGTATTCGGCGCCCGTGTCATTGAAACATTGGAGCACAGTGTTCGGTGCAATTGTCATGACTATTTTTCCCCAGGTAATTTTATTTATTTATCAATTATTTATTATTTAGGTATCCTCTTTTACACTTTTACCATTACCTCTAGGTTAAAGTAAATAAGGTAACAAAAAAAATAATCGGTAAATGTATATTATATTTACATTTACCTAATCTTGTAGTTACCGGTAAATGTACATTTACCTTAACATGTATAATGTTTATTGATTATATTATTTTGTAAAGTATATATTTGAAGTAATGCAGAAATTACATGAAAACAATATTACAATATTTTTAAAGAGTGATTATTCTAAAAATACTATTAGAGAGATGTTAAAAATACTTTTCTTGAATTGATACAAATATAGTCTATATTTTAAAAATACAATACAATATAACAACATCAATCATTCTTCAAACTGCTCGCAATGTTTTAAAGTTATGTGAGATAATATAATTATTCGAAGATTCACAAACAACTAATTAACAAAAAGACTAAAGGAACGGTCAATATAGGTGCCGAATAAGGTTAGATATAGCAATGTTATACTTTCAATTATCATATCATACAGTTTAAAATTTAAAATATTAAAATAATTTATCGTATAACCATGTAGAATTTTATACGTAGTAGAGCATATAAAACTTTTTTAATAATAAAACTTCCATCTTAATCACAACACTTAACAACTTCCATCAAGATAGCGAATAGAGATCATTATTAACTCCATCAACTGTTTTAAATGCATAAAATTCGTGAAGAATATAAAATGACAGAAATACTATCTGTCTTCATCCTATCAAATCTTTGCTTCACATTATACGCATCTCTATTGGTCTGTTAAAACAGCTACAGTAAATCGTTTATGAATTTTGTACATTCATTTATGTTTTTTTGTTTGTGTTTGTTATGACTCCTCGAATCATTAGTCCCCAACATTGATTACAGAAAACAGTTGTTTTCTCGTTCTTGTATCATGTCATAAAGATATGCATCTAACCCATTCAAGTGAAATCGCTTAAATGAGAATTTATTAGTTTCGATTTTCAATACCAAAAAGAAGCATCTTTTTGGTAAAAATTATTCGTGCTATATTTTGATCTTTTATCAAGGAAGGAGCCGAATTTACGGATTTTGATATAACCAAGATGATAACTTCAAACTATGACAAACCTTTGGATTTATGTCTCTAGATGTTATTCTATCAGACATTTTTATATTTCCAAAATTTCTGATTATAGCAAATTTGTCTTTTACTTAAAAATTTTATCATGCTTGTGAAATCCCTTTTTATATTCCTTGAAATCCTTCTAATATTAACCAATATTTTTAGTAATTTGCAGAACATTTTGACCTCTCAAAACTAAATTTATTATCGTTGTTTTATTTCCTTGATAAAATAAACTTTTATCAGGAAAATATTTACAGCAAATAAAGTGATTCGAAGATATTTAGAAATTCTATGAGGATTTATGGAAATTCAAATATTTCAAATAGTTGATTAAAATAAATGTTATTAAATCAAAATAAATTTTATTTTACTTTTTTATGTTTTGAAAACTAACAAGTAATCATTTAAAAATGTTATGATTATTATAATCGAACAATATAAAAGTATTGCATAAACTTAATTTTACAAAATGTTAACAGATTACATTAAGATATTTCAATAGTTGTAACATTTATTTAACCCTTTTGCAGCTGCAGGGAAATATGTCAGTCTCAGTTTATAAACGTCGAAAGCTGCTGTGACAGGGTTAAAGAAATTCATAAAATTGAGAACTTCCAAAATGATGACCTACAAATCTACAGCCAGTGGACCACATCCAGCCCCCAATGTCTCTAAGAATAGCCCTCGATCAATTACACAGAATTTTGAAATATTTAATAATAATAATTTAATAAATAATACATAAATTTAATTATCCAAATAATTAAATATAATACTAAAAATTTTTTATTAATACAACTTAAATGTATTGAAACGTTTTTTTTTACTTGTGATTTAAAATTTAAACAGTTCTGATTGTAAAAGAAAAACAAGTTTCAGAATTGAAAGAAAAGTGCGTATTTGAAAACTTGCTTTTATAGCCGATTTGGTTGGTCATTTAAATATGTTGAATTTTCAGTTGCAAGGCAAAAATAAAATTTTTCTATAATTTTAGTCACGTTAAAGCATTTAGACCAAATAAGTGTTATTTAATATTCAACTATCAAAATGTACTTTTGCACATTTTAAGAATTGTTTAAGTATTCCAGATAACACAAAAGATCCATTTTCTATTGAGATTGCAGTTAATGCATTTAAAGTTCTAAAAGAAGAAATGTGCCGTCTCTTTGAAGATTTCAGATATTTTGAACAGGATATAATTTTTTTTCACAATCCTTATTAAATTAATTTTGAGGTTAAATAAGAACTTCAGTTGGGTTATCGGTTTACAATCTAGTTAAGATTGGAGATCAGAATTCAAACAACTAAATTTTATTGAATTAAAAGAAAATTTAAAAGAAAATTTACCACATGACTCCCATTATAAAAAATTGAAATATCATTAGCAAATTCTGTTATATTAAAATTTACATTCGCAACTAAACTGGCTAAAAATGCGTGTATATAGATTAAAGTATTCGTTTAATATAAGTAGTAATGGTAGTAATTAAAAGTAAAATGAAATAAATGCTAAAAATAATAAAAATAGTAAATATATATATAAAATATTTTTGTATATGATACCATGTTAAATTCCTAATTCTTTTTAAAAATTCCGTACTTTTTGTTACCTTCAGATAGTCTTTACTATGTGACTCAAAAATACCAGAGAATTGTTTCTAATCTTAGTAATTTTTTTATTTATTATCTAAAGAATAATTCTGTCAGTTCAATATTTTGTCTATATTTAAATATCAAATTAGTATGATATCAAAATTTTAATTAAAACTGTCAAACTTAACTAGAAAATCAGAAAATGTTTATTTAGTAAAATTATAAATACCATAAATTAACCTACTCTGTGTCTTTTAGATTTATGATTGGCCATTAATTTTGATGAAAACATTATGGAGCTAGGACTAGTAACTTTCGGCAATTTATACGGATTTGGCTCTGGACTAGGAAAGAAATTGTTGTTTTCATTAAAACTCGTGTTAGAATTATTAAATGATTCATGTGAATCTTTGAATGATTGGCGTTTAGCTGATCCACAATCGACTGATGTTTTCGTTATTGGAGCGACCGTTTGAATATTCATATGCCTTATTCGGTCCAGTACCGATGATGCCATGTTATTATAATTTGATGGTATATTAGTATCGTAAGCCGATTTGGGCCTTGGACTTGATATTTCTTTGGACGACGATGAATTCGATGATCCATAAGAGTTCTGTTCAGGGAAATCCAATTCTTGAAAGTCAATAGTTTTTAAACTATCATTAGTCATACCTGTTTTGGATGAAAAATAGAATTTATACAAAATTTTTAATGTTTTCATATTTATTCTATTCATTCACATACAATTTAAACTATTTCAATTTAGTTTTTTGTTCAACTTTGAAATTTATTTGCTTTTATAATTTAATGTTTTCTTTCTTATTTAATACAAAAATAGTGCTGAAATATGTTTAAAATATCATAAAAATAAATTCCTAACTTTTTAATGAACTTAATTCATAATTAAAAAATTTCAAGTGTTTCTATTGAAAAAATTTCTTTATTGATTTAAAGAAAAATTAATTAATAGATTGTTTTAGAAACTTTAATTGCTTAGTAAATATCTAATAATTAATAGAATACTGCCCAAAAATTATTATCTAAATTAATTTAGAAAATTTAAATTAAAATTGAAATAGAAATCTTTATTTATGTAACATTGACGAATGATTAATCTAAATAATCTAATACCAATAATATTTCACGTAACTATTTTATAAATAAAATATAATACTGATAAATATTTTTTGTATTAATTAAATATTTATAAAAAAATTCCGAGAAAGATTTTGATATTATTAGACATTATTAAATATTATTAAACAAATACCAAATTTTAATTAGATACGTCAAAATCTAAATTTAAGAATAAATAATGAAATATTTATAAACTAAAATTATTGCATCTGAGCGACTAGGACAAGGTTTTGTTACAGCGAGCTGTACTAAATTTTCGTCATATCCTTTTGAATTTAGGAAGTGTTTGATTATTATTCCCAAATATTTCTATTATTATTCATTTTAATTAAAAATATTTTTAAAAATTACACAAGTCTACAACCCAAAAACTGCACAGGATTTTTATACTTTTATTTTGCATTCTAATTTGACTGTGCTTGTGTTTTAGTAATATATTATGGCTCCAAGATGTTGTGTTATTTCTCCTGACAACTTTTATTTTATTTGTGATGAATACACTGTTAAAAGTCAAGAAAAATAAGTGATTTCGTGATGAAAGTGTATTTTGCTTACTTCAAGTTGAAACTTTGAGATCAAGACAGAGCTTGGACTCCCCATAAGGTATACAGTAGGAGCAAGGAAGATCTTCGCTTTTGGTTTAGGGAAAAAGCACTCCTTTCGTTTTGACATCCCAATGAAGTGGAGTGAACAGCAAAACTATAGTAATGACTGCTATTTCTGTTTGGTAGATGTGAATGGTTTCGCGAGAGAATTCACTTAATTTTTCTCCAATAGGAAAATTTTGTTTTTGGTAGTGATGTTCAATGGGTAATGAAGTGTTTTGAAATGTAACATGATTCATCTGTGTGGCACCTATTCCTTGATTTGTCAAAAACAAGCCTCAAAACAGTCTTACTGCATAATAGGAATAAATTTGCATCGATTCCTGAATGACAGTCGATGCATTAGGATGAAAACTGTAACGATTCGGCAAAGATCCTTGAATAATGAAAATATCAAGAACATCGCTGGATGGATTGTGGAGACTTCAAAATAATAGCCATGATGTTGGGCAAGTAGGCAGGTAATAGAAAATATATCTGCTTAATGTGAAATACGACTGCATATAGCATCAATAGATCCAAACGTCGACATTTTGTGTAAAAAAACCGAAGAAAATCACAATCGCTAAATATAATGCAAAGGTAGAGGACATCTGAAGATGAATTAATGCAATGAATGAATAAATTACGTTTATTTTATGTTAAAAAATTTTTAAATAAAAATACAATACTTTTCTTTAATTGACTCTACATAAAGTACCTATTTACTAACATTGATTTACTTTTAATATTATTTTAAGAAATATTTTTCTAACTGTTGGTAAGGATTCATAGAAAATACCTTATAGTTAAATCCTGACATAAAGTAATATTTTTTTACTATACGACTATAAAATCAATGCAAATTTTTTGGAGATTTAAACAATAATTAAAAAATAAAAACAATATGAACTTACTGATGTCACTAGCCTTTTTGTGGAAATGATATTCTGGATGATGACCTGAATAACTATATTTAATGCAAATTATAAAATAAAAATTCTTTGAAATGCATTAGTAAAATTAAGAATCAAATTATTTTAGATATTTCTGATATTTTTAAATTAAAGAGGTCGCATTGTTAATTAAATAGACTAATAATCAGTGTATATGTATTAAAAAATATGAAAATTTTCGCGGCGTACTTAAAGTACTTAATAAATTTTTAAAATCTAATTATCTTTACAATCTAATAATAATAATAAATTTCATATCTCTAATTATATACATGGATTTTAATAGAAAAGTTATTACAAAAAATGTATGTTATTTTTAATTGTGAAATTATTAAATAATTAAATAAATGAAGATTTAAAAATTCATTAAGCCAATCGCCAATAATTTCCTGTTATCAAATATTTGGTTTTAAAAAATTAACTTGGTGAAAATGATTTTTTTAACTATTATTAATAATAAACAATTAAAACTCATGAATTTTTTCTTCGTTTTCCCAAAATAAGCGTGTATTTGGAGAACTACCCTTGGAAATATTTTCCAAGTTGATTCTTAAAAAATTAATTTTCCAAAAAAATGAGGCTTTCCAAAGTTGCATTTTATCGTTTGTTCGTATGTTTGTTATATTATAGAAATTGTGGATGTCGTGCTTGTTTGCTTGATTAAATTTTTCTACCCATTCATGAAACCTAAAATAAATGTAACTGCTATTGAATTTTCAATGCACAAACAAGTTTATATGATTCTTATAATAAAATTTATTGATTATTTTTTATATTATAAGCAGTTTTTATTAATTACAACACGGTTTAGTTCCAATGTGAAATCATTACTTATTTTATTAGACCAGGGGTTCTTAACCTTTTTCAAACCCCACACCCCTTTGAATTTTATAAAGTAATTTAGCACCCCTAAATTTGTCGGAGGATCCCAGGTTTAAATAAAACGCCATATTAAAAATTTAAATGAATTCTAATACTTTATTTCTATATTTAATATTTAATATATTTTAGTAACGTTCGTAAATGATTTCGATAATAGTGTGGCACAACTAAATGCCACAATACCTACTTCAATTTGATTGTTTCGTCCCGCACCATAAATGGTGCATGCGCGCCTGGTTAAGAACCCCTGCATTAGACAATCATAACATTTTAATAAAGAACATTGAAACACATCATTTATAATAATAAAATAATTGACCAAGGAATTTCAGAATTTAGATAACACTATAAGATATGTAAATTATAAACACATGGTAACTAAGAGAATTATTAGATCACAAAATATTACTGGAATTTAAAACGATTGATAAAATCAAAACATCAAGTATCGAGTTTTTAAAAATAAAATTAATCAAAATTTTAAACTTTATTATATATCATAAAAAATTGAAGAATAAATTTTATATCACTCCAATAACCTAAATCACAAACTAGATACTTACATATAAGCTTCATTATAATTTTAAATTGTAATAAAATTGTAACTTATAAACTGGTTACTTCAAACCTCCCAGAATACATTCAAAATTTAAAAATTATTGTGAAATATTGAATCTTGAAACACTAGAATATCGAATTTTCTTATTTATTGTAAAATAAAAAATGTATAGTACAGTGATTCATAAACTGTGTGCCACGAAACTTTTGAAAACCATTGGAAGCATACGTAAAATCGAATATAAACTATTTAGTTAAGATTCTATTTATTTATTTACAGACTTTGAAAACTTGTTTAAATTTGATATGCTCCCAGACCGTATTCTTCGAATTGAATAAAAATGAATAATACATTACTGTCATGTGACAGAAGCAGTTAATATTTTTCTAGTAAAAAGAAGTTTTAGAATCATTGGCATATCTTATTTATCAAGTATTTCTGGAATTTAGAACAAAAATGAAAATTTAATCAATAACAAAAGCAAAAAAATCTTTTTTTTAATTTTCAATTCATGTTTAAAGTTTAGAAATAACTTTAGAAATTCCTATGATAAGGTTAATAAGTTTTAATATTATAATTATTAAGGACTATCTTATAGTCGAAAATATTTTCATTAAATACATTATTTGCAGCAAAAGGCTTAAATTATCACTTTATTATTATATTATTTTATGTAATTAATAATTAATATTTTCTAATCAATATTTCATTACTGTTTAATTTTTTTCGAATTTATTAAAATATCAATTGCTAAAAAAATTCAGATTCAATTCAGATTTCTTGAATTTTGTTAAACTAAATAAAATCTTGATAGAACTATTAAATACTGATATAAGATAAAAATTGAAGTCACATAAAACAAGTAATTATTTTATTAATTTAACTGTCAAGATTTTAGTAAAATATTAGTAAATATTAATAATATTATAAAAATTTTTTTTTTCAAATTTCACTGATTTCTTTTCCATTGACATTTTATTTAATAAAAAGCTTGACTATTTATTAGTAAATATATCGATGGTTTTGATATATTTACTGATTCATAATGAAGCTTTTTAATAAATAAATAAGTAAATATTAATAAATATTAATAAATCGAAAGAAAGCTTTACATTTTAGATAAATACCTAAAACTTTAATATATAAAATAAACAATACAATAACACCTACAAGGATGGATTTTAACAATGTGTTCAGCAAGAAAATGTTTAATTTTGGTTTTAGCTGAAACACTGGTGCGATGTGAATTAGTGAATAACAATGAATTTGATTTATGATAGTCACCAGATGAATTTGGTCCAATTGATATGGAACTTGAATCGACACTAAATCGAGAGTTTTCAACGTCTGAGTGAATACAGTCCGTGCTGAATAAATGTAAAGTTTTAAATCATTTTAGCTTTAACTATTTAAATGTGGGGGAGATTTGAAAAGGTATATAGGAATGCTTATTTCGGTTTTTGAATTATTTTAAATTTCAACAACTTTAGTAAAAGATATAAAATGATAAAAATAACAGTGTTATTTTTACACTGTTCATATTAAATTTCCGAGTAAATTTAAAATAAGAACCATTTAAAATGGCGGAAAATTTTTAAACGTTGATTTCCTGGTCCAAAAAGGAGCACCTTTTTCTGCATGTTAATTTTGAGAAAATTTTCAAAAAATGATAGAAATTAATATGAATTGTAGGTCTGAAGTAACATAATAATTAGGGATGGGTTTTAATTAATATAATTATTAATTTAATTCTTATTAATATTATTAATAATTTTATCCCTAAATTTGAATGATGTTCCAAGCAGCAATATCCAGAAAAAACGCCGGAAAAGAAGCGATGCGTGGAAGCATTTGGTAGAAATGGAAGAAAACTTAGCCAAATGTACGATTTGTGAAATTATCATTCCCATAAACGGCTAGACCAACGGTATGTTAAAACATATACGTACTGAACACAATGGCCTGTCTAACACATAATTGTATAAATACGATGTTTACGATACGGTTGAAGATCTTTTGTCTTATTTAATATTACAAGACACTTTGGCACTTTTACTGCTTGATAAATCTAATTTTCGCAATTTTTGCCAAAAATTAAACCCTAGTTTTGCCGTTCCTAGTCGGAGAAAATTCACCTCTACTATTTTACCCGCAGTCTATACCCAACTATAAAAATATTTATGATATTTTTATGATATATCTATCATAAATTACGTCAGATTTTAAACAAATGGAACTGTTATGAAAAATGTGTTTCGGTAGTTCACGATCCTGCGCCTAATGTATACAAAGTATATCTTAAAATTTTGATAATAATTTAAGATGCTTTGCTCATACGCTTCAGCTTTGTGTGATAAACTATTCAAAAAACCATAATATACATGAAATCATTATAAAGATTCGATCAGTGGTTTGCAACTTCTCTCATAACTCTAATGCATCAAATCTTTTGGAATCTTACCAGGAAAATTTATTATAGTCCAAGAAGTAATTACTCGTTAGAATAGCACTTATTTTATGCTAGAAAGATTTATTGAACAAAAAGCGGCTATTTATAGCGAACTTGTAGAGCAGAATAAACAATCTCCTTTTGTAATTATAACACAAGACAGCAATAATTTCTCAAATTATCAGAATATTGAAACCTTATGAGGAAGCTACGAAACAAATTTATTTAGATTTATGTTACAGCATCATTGATACTGCCTATTATTTTTCAGCTCGATAATATTATCCAAAAAGAACAAAGTAATGTTGGAGATCATTGCTATATTAATTCATTTTTAATAGCACTGAAAGATAGTTTACATCATCAAGAATAAATAAACAAATAGGAAAGTGCTATTAGGAAAATGTTGCTTTTTGGATCCTCGATTCAAAGATTTGAAGGTTTTATCTGTTGGTGATAAGGAAGATTTTGTGAGAGACATTCAACAAGAAATTGAATCAAATTCAAGTACCGTTGTTAATCCAGAGACCCCACAGACCAGTATATTATGGCAACGAAAATGATCGGATATTACTGAAAAATCCATGAAGACATTGAGATGTAACGTTTCTGTTTCTGTACTGTTTCGTTAGTAGTAAAGCTTGAAGGCGTCGATTACGTTGAATGTATTTTGACTTGGAGCCCTCTGAATTACTGAAACTGTATTGTTAACATGGAATCAACAACACCACGTTATCTTGCTCTTTCCGAAATAATCGACCAGCTTGTAGACGGATCGGTACAAATGCACTGGATCATTGGTATGGGAGACGATTGCACAGTTTCCAAGATCAAGTGTCTTCCCAATAATTTGAGATGGGGGTCAATTTTGGAAGATAGTTACCGACCAAATCATCAAAAGCTACCGACATGTCACCAACTAGAATGAATTTGAGAGCCATCAGAATTTTAACGCGATGTGCAGATTAGCATCGTAATAAGACTATGAGCATAATGCCTTGTGTCCATCCATATGCTGAGGCATACATATAATAATCTCCCATAAAATCAGCAAACTCAATAGGGCCTTCTCCATATTAATTGACTGGTAATTTTTGGCAACTTGAAAAATCAATCATCTCTATTGAGAGGTATAACAGCATTATCATTTGCCATTTTGGTTTGTTTCTGACTTCTGAGGTTGTATCGATTCACTTTGAGCTAAACTTCAAACGTTAAACAATAATTTAAATTTACTTTTCAAATTCTTTAAATCTTCCAATAACCTTTAATATTTATCTCATCAGTACTATTCTCCAATACTTTTTTTAGCTACTTTCGATTATTCTCCACCGACCTTCAGTCACGTCGATACTCTTTTCCAATAAAATTTTTCTTTTCATTAATTTCCTATAACTACGCCGACCTTCAATCACGTCGGTTCTATTTTCCAATAAATCTTTTCACTAACTTTCAATAATACTCATCTGACTTTCAATCACGTCGGGCTCAGCAGAATATATGTTGGGTTTTAGCTAATTTAAGTCGGTAACCTCTGACTCCTCGTGTCCTTTTAATCACAACAATAAACTACCCAACGTATATTTGAATCACAAAAATATATTTTTATCGACAATCAATCACCAAAGTTTTACAAGTTTGACTGATTCTCCACTAGGTGTAGATGCTTTGACAAAAGACAATATTCACCTTTTTATTTCTTCAGCTCCTCTCGACCAACGTTTCCTTTTGCTATTTAATTTGATTCCTTTTTTGTATCTCCTATTCTATATTTTTCCCCTAATCTCATTGATTCGTCTTTACCGTTCACCTATTCTCGTTTCTTCTTACCTTAACTGAGGCAAAATGCCGATTATCTTGAATTTCGACTTTGCTTTTATACTGGAATAATCACTTTGATTAATAGGTTTTAGACCTGATTGCTCCTATCTGACAATGGTTTGACAACCGGCTCCTTGAACGTTGTTTGCACCATTAGCATGATTAATTGCCTCCTTTTGCTATTCCTTCGTAATAGTCCTAACTTTGTTTGTCTCCATTAATCATGCTGTCATGATAATGGCCTTCCAAGATTCTCATTTTGTTTACTTTTCCTGTTGATCGAGCTCGGGTTTCCTTCATCTCTCGGGTTCTCCATTGGCTCGGGTTCTCCATTGGCTGGGGTTTCCTATTAGCTCGGGTTTCTTATTAGCTCGGGTTTCTATTAGCCAATTAATTAATTAAATAACGATTTTCTGTTTTAACACATTCGAATGCTTTTCGACCCTTTCTAACCATTTTCTGATAAATCTTTAATCATAATCTTGTTGACCATCAGCTAATCTATACCTGTCCCGTTTTCCCAATTCAATTTCGATAACTTTACAATTTTTTGATTTTTCTCGGATTTCCGGATTCTTGCCTTTTGCAACTGCTTTTGCCATTTCCTAATACTGCTTCCATCATACTTTCCTTTACTATCAATTCTATGCATGATCACGCTTTTATTTGTCTTTTTCCGTCACCTACTTTTATTTTAATTTACTGACCTCAACAGTATATATACCGACGCTTTTCAGTCACAAAAACTAACTTATGCAACTTGTGCAATTTTTTCCAATTTTGTAGCAGCTTATTACCGATATAGTAAGGAAATTTTATTTTTTTGTAATCTTTGATGTAATGTATTAGTGAATAGATTTTGAGGTTTTGATGTTGTTTTTGGTCTCAAAAGCTGAATCGTTTCCCCATAATTACTCACAATGTGTATAAAATAATTGTATTTAAAATTTTATTTTTTGAAGAAACGATGACAGATAAAAATTTTAAATTTACAAGTTGTACTGAGTTTGTGGTCAAAGATGATTCTAAAAAAATAGGGATTTTAAAATATCTGATTGTGTTTAACTCTGGATTGCGCTGTAGATATAATTTAGTTACCATTTTTTTGTGTAAATAAAGATTCAATTTTAAAAAAATTTAATAATATAATTATTTAAACTTAATTATTGAAAGTTCAAATCAAATCTTACCTATCAAATGTATTATTTTTCATTTTCAAGTTACTTGACTGTCCATTTACTTTATATTTGTGTTTTTCATTTTTCAAGGTAAAATGAAATTTATGACTAGTTGTTTTTGTAGCTACAGCACTTCCTGATAAACTTCTTCGTCTAGCTGTTATATATTGTCGATTGGATCCATTTATTTCTTTCGTCAAATTTCCTATTTCCACATTTAAAATCTCGCAATTGTCTGAAATCATTTATCTAAAAACGTTGTAAGTAATGATTAAGAAAAGTATCTGATTTTAATAAAATTTGATTTATAAAATTCAACAAATTCCTCAGAAATTATGATTTATTAACAATTATAATATTTTATACTTGTAGTTAAATCAGAAAAGATATTAATAAATTTTGAGTAAACATACTTACTTTATTTAAATCAATACTTAATTTATCTGCTTAAGCAATATATCCTATCACGAGTTACGAATAAAATTATTAAAAATTGTCACGTGTTGTCTGAAAATAGACAGAGAAAAAACAACGAATCGGAATTTTGACATATTTAGCAGGACCAATTAGAATTGTAATAATATTTTATGTTCTGGAACATGCTTGAAATGTTTTTCTTATTTTAATAGTACTTCAATTTTCAAAGGTTTACTGTAATTATATTTTTTATAAATATTATTTGCATATAAATATATAATATTTTTAAGAAAAATTTCTTTAATTTGAAAATAATTTAATATTAAGCAATTTATTTAATATTAAAAGTAGTTTTTAGTTTCATAGTTTCAGTTTTGTCATTAACGATAACTTTGTTTATACTAACTCAGCATATAATTATATTAAATTTGACTTGTTTTTTTGAAATAAATTGTACTAATAAATATATAAATAAATTGTAAAATCCATAGTTTCAATTAATTTTTCTTATAGCATTATTAGTCATTGCATGCAATATTAGTCATTTAGTTGGATTTACTAGATCATTTATTATATATTACCACTATAATAGTGGTTTTTATTTCATTATCTGTACTTGAAATGGGCTATTTTGGTCTCTTGGATTTTTTTACAGGGAGTTGGGTTTTAAGCATTTGGGTATATTGGGAATTCTGGTCCCAGGCATTTTTTGTACAAGGAATTGATGTCAGTAATTTTTAAATGCAGAAGGGGGCTCAGGCATATTTGATCATAGAATGCTTGAACAAGTAAATTAAGGTTATATTAATTATTAGAGGAAAATATGTTAATGTAATATTAAAAAGTAAAAATATTATGTAGAAATTTTTGAAAAAATGAAGTAAACTGGGTAATTAAATATTAATTAATAAATTTATTATAAATTAATTTTAATGAAGTAATTTTATGAAATTAATTTTTATAAATGTTAATAATAAATCAACCAGCTATTTACCAGCAATTAATCACTATCAACTAGTAAGCAACAAACTACCACATAAAAGGAATACAAAGTAAATGGGTTACGGATAACCAACATTTTACCTTTTCGAGCTGTTTCCAGCGTAACTCAGAATACAAACATTGCTCGTCACTCAATTCTCATTGATTGTTCAACGTCGGTATTTTATTGAATGAATTAGCATTTGCAAAAAGTGAGGACATCCTGTGTACTATAATTGTCAAATGCTACGCTGGTTCAAGGGCTATTGATAGATTGGGGCCCGATTTTATATGGTCACTTTGAGTCCTCATCCCTTGCGGAACAAAAATAATTTGAGACGTCATTGATTATTAATATATTTATTTTTATTGTTGGGTTTTATGATACTCAAATGTCGACCGTTGGTTACTCTGACTCCACGTGTCCCAAAATTGACAAACACAAACTCCAAACGTATATTTGTTTTATAGCAAAATTACAATTCTCAATAAATAATTACAACTTTTATAAGGTTGAGTGGATGAAGATTATTCGTTCATCTCCATTGGGTGACTCGACGCCGAGAAATGAACCCTTAGTGTTCGATGAAAATTCAAATTTTTAATGTAGAATTTAGTTATGTTGTCTGAAATTTGAGCGATCTGTGTTTTAATTTTTAAAATTGTCAGATTTCCCGGCTCAGTCGACACGGTATGACGAACCCTAGTGTTATCTATAAATTAATTATGGTTAGTTTAAAACCAAACATAGTTTCCACGAGTAATTTGGTCACCTCGAAGTATTTTTAGTTGGATACACTACGCTGTATACACCGAGCAGTCAACCTCCACTCCGGGTTGATATTCATTTTATTGACTTGTATTTGCTGGGTGTGAACCCGCAAAGAGAATGAATGCGTAGGGCTGGAAAGTATCTTGTTTATTTACGCTAAACAGAGATCCTATTTCAGCTTGCTACTTATAAACATTAAATGATGAGAAAATATACAAAACTAAATATATTGAATCATAATCAATCCTTACTTTCACAAATTAAAGACAAAATTGAAAAAATTTGGCATAATAGTATTAGAGGGAAATATGAACGAAATGCATTGGTATATATACCCTATTTTTTGTGTGCAAGTATGTGTTCGTGCATTGATGCAGTAGAACAAATTCGAATTATTTTAATTCTAATTAATTTTGATCCTTAGTGTTTGTCGATTTCAATGGTGATTTTTGTGAATTAATTTAAAAGGAAATTTTATTTTTTTGTAATCTTTGATGTAATGTATTGGTGAATAGATTTTGAGGTTTTGATGTTATTTTTGGTCTCATAAGCTGAATCGTTTCCCCATAACTATTCACAATGTGTGTAATGACATTCTTTCAGGCACACAGCTACCTATATACAAGATAGTTAATTGATCTATAACCAGGAGTGTTGGTGTTACTGCGCCGTGTTGACATTGCCTGCAAATGGTGTCAATCAATTAAGTAAAATTGACCGAGGTTACGGCGAGCCTTTAGTTCGTGAGTTGCTCTGACTTCCCGACACAACATTAAGGGTTCACCGTACCGAGTCCATTGCAAGTCGACCAAATATTCAAACTCAACACTCAATCTACTCAATATGACACCACGAGTTTGTTTCCCGAACGTCCAATGGGCTGCGAGAAGCGAACGGATAAACTCCACCTACTTAAAGATGATCAAAAAACATTTGCTGCTCTATAAGTTAAGAAATATTAATAAAATATTTATTACAAAAAACATATGTAAAATATATTAAATAATATTCCTTGCGTATAAGCCGGAAATTAAAATAATTTATTTCAAAATACTATATATACACTAGCAATATTTAATACAATCGCCAAAAATTAGCGCTATAGCGACTTCGAAGGTTAATCCGGAGAAATAGTTAAAACCCGAGATAGTACAGAAATTGTCTCACAGATTTTCTAAAAAGCAGTAATTTTTACATACCAAAAATTACCAAAATATTGAAAACATCGATATATTTACTGATTCATAGTGAATTTTTTATAAATATTGTGTATAAATATTTTTTCCAGACAAATGATGTATATTTGAGAGAATATATGAATGGGTACAACATTTGATTGATAGGAATGGGGTAAATTCAATGGGATGGTACAGTCGAAATGTTGAAGTAGTGAGTGAATGAAAGCAGCGAGTAATAAATTTGTTATAAAATCATGATAAAAATTTGTATGGAGTAATAACTCATGTTTCTTTGTATGTAAAATCCTGCTAAAACACTCCATAAATGTCGCATAGAATAATTGTATTCAAAATTTTATTTTTTGAAGAAACGATGATAGATAAAAATTTTAAATTTACAAAGTTGTACTGAGTTTGTGGTCAAAGGTGATTCCAAAAAAATTGGGGTTTTTAAAATATCTGATTGTGTTTAACTCAGGATTGTGCTGTAAATATAATTTAGTTATCATTATTTTGTCTAAAATTAATGTAAAAAATTAAATGTAATAATTAAACTTTTTAGAATGGAGTCAAAAATTATACAAATATTTTCTAATTTAACGATGTGTAAATATTTTATTGTATATTTTATTTTATAAATTGAATTATATTTTCTTAATCGATTTATAAATTTAATCGTATGCAATATAACAAAATTACTGAAAATAGTCAACGATGAAAAATACTTGGAATTTTTAAATGGATTTTAATCTGAAACCAGTTCAATATTTGGATGAACAAATTTGTTTTCGAACCTTATTTCATCTGTTTTTGTTTTAACCGCCAATTAAAAGTTAAATAATTTTAATATATTCGATGGCAACTAGAAATTTAATATCATAACACGAATAAATCTTAAGTGATTGTAGTATTTCGAAACAATAAAACAAAAATTGAAATAATCTTGCTGATTTTTGTATTGTTTTGTCAAAAATTATTTTAAAATATTTAAACAATTACAACTGCAACAAGAGTTAAATTTTGTTACATATAATATGATAGACGGATTAATAGCAATTTGCTGTCATATGAATCTTGAATTTTCCTTCAAATTATATAAGCAATTGTAAATCATATAGAATTTGTTTTTATTTTGTTGATAAATTTGCCTATCATTATTTTAGTGTAAAATTGCCTGACCTTAATAGAAATTATAGAAAATTAATATTAAGTAACCGGGAGACCAAGCTCTCCCTGTTAAAGTAATATTTTATTATAATATGCATATATATATATTTATATATTCAGCAATTTAGAACAAGCCATATATAATTTAGTGCGAACCCGTAGTATTGTTGAGAATACCTAAATAACAAATTTATGAATAAATAAATGAAATTACTTGGTGGAATATCGTCATGACAAACAGGACGATTTAGGAAAACTCGGAGAAGGAAACGAAAGTATAAAGAATTGGAAAATGAGAAAAAGAAACCAAACAATAGAAAACAAACAAAAAAGTAAAACAGAGGTCATTACTAATTAATTAGTACAAAGGAGAAAAGGAATTTCAAATTCCAAAAACAGAACAGGAGGAAAAAGGAATATCTTGACAGCTTGTCAGAGATATCGGAATTACCGGGGGAAGTCCTAACAAAAAAGGGAAAAGGCAAAAACCTAGTTCTAATTTTATTCAACCAAAATGACGATTTTCACTGATTTTTATTTGTTTTATAAACTACCATTATTTATAATGATTTTTCATGTTTTGTTGACTACTGGTTTTCGCTAACAATTCTTTGTTTAATCCCTATGCAATAAATAAAATTTCTTTATTTTAATAGGTTGCTTTCTCACCTGTCAAAATAAGAGTTTTGTTTTCTCAATGATGATTATTGACGTAAAAAATTTGTATTTTTGAATTTGCACCAAAATTTGCTTTTCATTTGCCACTTTTCACTGAAAATATTGATTTTTACATTTACACTTGTTCAATTCTCATCAAATAATCTCTCAGTCAAATCTATTCTGTAAATTGTATGACGCAACACATAACCTTCACAAATTGACAAACTATATGTCCCACTATCTCCGTTATTTAGGACCATGCCGGTAGCATAAAGCAACAGCTTGGATAGGAACATACATAGCAGGAACATTGAATGTTTCATACATAATTTGAGTCCTTTTTCTTCTGATGCAATTCGAAATTCATTGTAGATTGTATGTGCCGGATCTTTCTCATATCATCCCAGTTTGAAACCATGCGTGTGTAGAGGTAGTTAATGTATAAATTATTATATAATTAAAAAGCAAGGTTCAAAATCATAAGAGATCAAAAGTCATCGGATTAAAATTTGAAAAAATGGGTCAGATGCGGATGAGATGATGTGGAAGATCATGACGAGAATGGATTCATCAGAATATGTTTAGAAAGTGTGAAAATGCAAGAAAAATGTACAAAAACAGAAAATCATTAATTAATTAATAAACAGAAAGTAAACAGAAAGAGAAGTAAACAAAGTTGATGTTGGAAAACAATTATCATGACAGCACGAGTCATGGGAAAACAGGAAAAAAGATTATCATAAAGGAGACTCACGGTGGGACAATTAATTATTTCCATCAACGACAAGAAATTGAAAGAGACCGCGAGCTAAAGATTGTCAAATAGAGATGACTTATTTAAAATGCCATTAATCAATGCGGTTAGGAATGAACAAATTGCCAGTAGAATTAAAGGGGCAATTAAAATTAGAAGATAGAATTCTGAAAAGAAAAGAATTAAGTTAAGTCAAAAGATTAAAGAAAAGAGGTGATTATTATTGTAGAACGCGCTGAACCAAAGCGGTCACAGTGAGATCTGATCAATGGTGAGAAGATAATAATCGGATAATCGGAATAGATCTTTCAAGTTTTGCACTGTCAAATTTTGAATACAAATATACGTTAGGTATTGTTTGACTAATTGCTTTTTATAGAACACGTGGAGTCAGAGATACCGAATAAAATATTTACTTAATTGAAAACTCAAAACCTTTTTCTCCTTTTTTCTCAAATAAAAAACTATATTAACAAATAAAAAAACCACATAGAACATTTGATTTAAGTTATTTAATTAAAATTCTTCTCGGCGAATAGCCTTTAAAGCATACATCCTAACATCACCATAAAAACCTAAACAATCATTTTCCATTACAGAAGAAACTCCGACTAGAATTGCGTTTTCAAGTTCAAGAACGGTATTCGATTTCATGGATTTAACATAGTGCTTCCATTTACTAAAAAACTCTTCAATGGGATTCAATTACGGACTATATGGCGGAAGAAATAAAATATTGTGTCCATATTCCGCTAAACCATTAACGCCCAAAAACCCTGTGGAAAGCCACATTATCCATAACTATCGTATAATTTTCCATGTTCAACTCTTTCATTTTTCGAAATAGCTCTGTCAAGAATTCAATAAAAGTATCTCCATTATAAGCTCGATTTTGTTTCTTATGAAAAACTATTCCGCCCTTAGATATCCCGGCACAAACCGAATAGTTTCTAGACCTTATTGCTCTTACTACTTTCCTAGCTGGAGTCCCCACCAAACTTCTTCCATAATTTAGTCTAAGTGAACAATTCACTCCCATTTCATCGACAAAAATCGTTTTATCTTCATCAAGTAGAAGATATGCGTTTTCATAATCATATCTCCGAGTTATATTATCAGGACTGTTTCTAGCCTCAAGGATCAAGCTTACCCGTTTAACGAATAATTTAGCCTCTGTAAAGACCTCTCTATCGTTGGCTACGATACAACTATTCCCTTTTCGGTGTAAATGCGACTTTTAAGAGACTTTTAAGTAATAGAAATATCATTTTCGATTTCATCAACTATGAATGTTTCAACATTCGAGTCTATTTTCCTTGCTTTTAAGACTCTCCGTTTAATAGATTCGGTTCTTCCAAATCGTTTGTACGTCCGTAAAACACTTAAATTAAAACACTAATTAAATTATTAAACGGTTTTTGTATAATCTTTATTTTAAATTCTATATATAAATTTGAACTTTTTTAATAATTTGTTAATTTTATAATAATTTCGATTTAAGTTTTGTATCTGTTAAATTTTTTCTCCATAATGAATGAAGGACAAACTTGCAAACACGCCAATCTAGTAAATTTCATATATAATTTTAAAAATAACTAAATTAAAATATAACAAATTGAAATCAGTATTAAATGACCACTCAAAAACTTTTAATTAAAATGTTTATTTCAATACTAAATTCATAGTCGTTTTATAAGTTCATTGGGTGGAATAATTTCTTTAACTAATGCCTGAACGTCTTTAAAATGAGCATGATTTTTATTACGGATAAGTTGGAATATAATAGACTCGCTCGTTGTTAGAATAGCTCCCATTGCCTGTAATTGCTAAATAAAGTAATAGGTTTTATAAACATGAATTGAGTATTTAAACCTTCACAGCAATGACCCCATCATTTATATTTCTACAAGATATTCCGTCGACTAATAAATGAACATTGATTCCTTTCGATAGCAATCCGATACATGTTTGATAGATGCACACATGAGCCTGGAAATATTTTATTATCATTAAAGAAAGTTTTGTAGTATAAATTGATCGTGCGGAAATTCAGTGGAACTAATACTCCTGCAGTAAAACACGTATTATTCGAGATTATGATAATCGTGACAGAATGTATTACTTTCGTGGCTTGGCTCATAATTTTAACTTTAGTTATTTTTTTTGCATGCTATTTGTTTCGACCAGTCAGAGGGGGAATGACTTCTACCTCAGACTGGCGGTGTGTGTAGGGCTTTATTGTTTTTTATGTCGCGCCTATGTGCGTGTTATAGTTAAACTGCTTGTCAAATTGATGTGCGCACACAGACGCGAAGAATTGGTACGTTTTATTTTCAATGTAAATGAATTGATTAGAACTTTCTAGATGTTGTTGGTTTAAAGAGATTTCGGTTTTAGATAAAGTTCATTATTAAAATGGCTTCAGATGTTAAATGTGATCCTTCAGTTGAAGAATATCTTAATTACATTAAATTACAACACAGATTTCAATATGCAATCTTTGGACTCAACAAACAGAAGGATAGAATTCAATTAGAAACTGGGGAATTAGGTACTCCTTATGAGAAGTTCAGATTACACATATGCATTATATAATTATCAGGGTACTTTGGCGTTTATTTCATGGAAACCAGAAACAATGAAAATCCATAGTTGTGTGATTATGGCTGCTCCAAAATCAAAGATTGCAACCAACATCTATCCAAACAGTCTTATCTCTGCATCAAGGGATAAATCCATGATTATTTGGGATGACTTTGAAAGTGATGTTGTTATGTCAAATGATGGTCAATTTGCATTGTCTGAATTATGGTACGGAACTTTAGTGTTGTGGGATTTATCCAAATTTATCTTCTTGCCAAACATATGGGCTATGTGCTGCAACTGGATTGTCTATCCAGATTTGGGAGTCAGAAATTCTAATTTTCCTTAAAATGTCATTAAATTGTTCTGTTTCCAACGAAATTCCTGAAGTTCCAGTTCTTAATAGATTGTAAGGACATGTCTATGAAAAAAGTTTAATCGAAAAACATTTGATGACAAGTGATCTAGATCCTGTTATTGGAATACAGTTTTATGTAGAAGATTTGGTTGAAATTAAAGTTCCAATGCATTTTCTTTCTTCTGTTCACTCGAATCACTATTAATAAACCATGTAAAAGATGAATTTTCCGTAACCCATTTAAAATAATGAATAATAAAACCAATTCACATAATTTCAAAATATAAAAGTTTCTATAATACACGTTGGTGTGCACATGAGTGGATGTGACTCACCATTTATGAGAAAGTGAAGTTATTTACTTCATTTATTCAATTTCATAAATGGTTTTCAAGTAAGTTTTGTAAATTTAAGTAACTTTTAAGACTTGAATTTTGATTTTATATAATTATGAGAGTATTATTCAAGCTCTTAAATATTACTTTTAGTCAACATTTGTATTATAAATTATTTTTTAATTAATTTTCAGGATTTTTAATGATTTTTATGAAATTATTTGGAATTATTTCGATATAGCGCAAGTCAGATATATTTTTAACTATAAATAAATAAAATAATCACGAAACATATTACCGTATATACTCGCGTATAAGTCGAGTAAATTTTAAGAGGTTTTTAAGTCCTAAATTGGAAACCCACGTATAAGTCGAAGTAACAAGAATAACGTCAAAAATAACCGACAAGATACATGCTGAGTGTGACCATTTACCTTGTGAGCCCATAGGGGGACAAAATATCTTGTCGGATAAACTCCGAGTATACCTTTTGTTTGAGTTCCCGCCATTGGATTTTATTGAAAGATGGTTCATTCAAAAGATAATTTTTAGTCAGACCCTCGAAGGTTTATGGTGGGTCAATAACCTTCGAATTTTTCAAACCATATAATAAGTATATCAAACAAAAACTATACTCTGAGTTTATCCGACAAGATATTTTGTCTCCTTATGGGTATTTTCAAAGTTTAATTATTATTTTTTTACTGGGGGTCCCAATAATAAACAAGTACCAATTTATCAAATTTAGCCAATATTTCCATCAAAATTCGTATAATATATTAAATAGTATATTATTTTTAATTTAATTTATCAATTTGAATTTGTCTAATAATAGTTATAATAGTCATGGTAACATCAACTAAATTGTGGACATCATGTTTACAAATTGGCATTTAATTTTTCTTATATTAATTAATTTCACATAAACATAAATTATTATTACAAAATAGTTAATTGCATTCAGTCTATTATAATAACCATCATTTCCCCAGATCCTAGTACAATAGCCTTATGACGAGGGATTATACAAGTACATAAATAATACAAATAAAGGTTAGAACCACATCGATACCTTTTGAAAGAAATGTTTTGAAAATTGGTAATTTTGACTAAAATATGAAGTCAATAATTTATTTGGTATTTCTTTTATTAATTTATTTCTCAAGGTAATTAAAAAAAATTTATAAATACTAATTAGTACCGTATTTTAGCGCATATAACGCGCGCGGTATCTGATTACAAAAAACAATAAAACCGATGGTAGGGTTACTGTCACATCATAAAAATATTTCCACTGGCAAAGCCGACACGTGTAATATATAAATCATAAAGCGCGCACCCACAGATACCGCGCATGGGGGGTGCACGGTTTGTAAAAATGCGTATAACGTGCGCGTTATATGCGCTAAAATACGGTAACTGTTAAATGAAAATTTAATATAATACTTCAATTCCCATTAAAATCACGTTTTCGATTTTGTTGTCTTCTAAATAACAATTAATCTTATTTGAGAGCATGGAAAATTCTGTCTTTTCGTCAATTAATTTTGCACTTTTAATATTTAATTCAGATATTGTTTTCCCAAGACCTTGCGGGTACTTTCGAGTAAAACATGTTAATATATGAAAATAATAAAATAATTTTACTTGTTCAGTTATAATTAAAGGAACAGATAAAATATCAGAAATACCTATCTAAAAAAGATAAATATTTCTTATTTGCTATAAAAATTAAAGAAACCATTCTGTTAGCTGTTTTTATAATGACATCAAATGAAACTATATGACTTCTAAATTTTTCTTGTAAATCACACAAGAAAAATACACATCTTTCACTGTCTAAGACTTTTAACTTATTCATTTGCATGATAAATTTATTAATTTTATTCAATATAAAATATAATTGATACAAAATAAGTATAATAATAATAACGTAATAATCTGAACTTCAATTTTTACTGGAATTATTAGCATGCAACTCAATTAATTTTATTAGGTGCAAATCTAAATGTATATAGTAATAATAAGGTTCATAGCCTTTAAAAATACCACTATTTTATTTTATATTTTATTATATAATTATATTAGTTGATTGTGATCAAATAAAGATTTTGATACTTATTATAATTAATTCTAAATTTAACTTAGGCTTTAATGTGGTATACTGACCGAGTTTTGTTAGTTGATGATTTAAACAAACATGATAAAAATAGTGCATCATTCATGAAATGTCGAACTTGTTTATCTAAAAATTAATAAAAATTGTTAAATGAAGACTGATTATCTAAAATGGTCCAAAAGATATTTGAATGTGTAAATTGATAAAATGTCAAAACATATAAAAACTCAATTAATAAATTTGAAAAATTTAATAATTGAACAAAAGTATAGGTAATTTAAAGAAAACGGTCATTTTGAGTATTTTCATATTTTAGTTAAATATGGTAATTTTCGAATCACATGATAGACAGTCAAATGAAATGGTAATACAAATTTTAGTGAAAATTATAGATTTGTTATCAAAAACGTTATTTGATATAAAGATGAGATTTTTTTAAAACATGATGATTTTAGCCAGTTTCTAAATATTTGTATACGTACAAAATTGCAGATTACAGATAAAATCATCTCTAATGGTGTCCTATTCTTTGGGTTCTGCTAACAAGTTTCTATTGTCAGAAATATGTATAATTATCTCAATAGATTTTATCACTAAGGTTCTATTGCCATAAAAGGGTTTGTTATAAACAAAAAAGCCAGCTGTATGTTTTGCTATTATGGGATAATACTAACAAGGATTTAATATGGGTTGAGAAATATTGAAAAAATAGAAATAATTATCTTAAAAACATTTGATCAAAACATGTATCAATTTTTACCGAATAGTAAAGCTATATGATAATTTATCCCATATCCCATACTACTACTACTACTTATACTATATATATTTTAACCCTTCATGTTCCCACCCAAAAGGCTACTAAGATGACCATGCACGGAGAAATTATAAAAAGGCCATCTCAGTAGCCACTTCACAACTTTTTTTTCAATTTCAAAATCGATTTCATTTCAATTTGAACTACTCTTCATAACTAGCTATAGCCACTTTAAAACAAACCAGTTTTCATCATTCAAAACTTTGTTACGAGGTTAACTAATAATTGAGTCATTCATAATAGAAAAAAAAAATCTCCAGGTGAAACAATATATGAATTTCTTCTTTGGGTTGTTGTCATCTTCAGTCATCTATTTTGGGAAGCGAATTGGTTCCTTAGCTTACGAGTGCATAATCTGGTCTGATTTTTTTTGATGAATCGTAGGAGCAAGGACTCGGAGCGGTGGGTTGAAAACGCTCTGCTCCAGACACTGCTCCATTATTAAGCACTCTTGCTCCGTTCCCCTTCTTAAACAAAAAATGCTCCGCTCCGAATCCCTGCGTAGAAGCATAAAAACAATTGTCACATGGTCCTGAAGGGATTTCAATGCAGTAATTCACAAAAAAATCCAGATAGGCGAGAGACAAGAACGGGTATAAAATTTCCAACGAGATTCAGCACATCGTAAAATTTAATCAACAAGTTTATGACATATATTGTTCTC